>JAFLJL010017924.1:67905-95103 GCA_018398815.1 Conus ventricosus | reverse complement strand
TACAACTTGGCTTCCACTGCTGTCGGTGTTGGCCAGTACTTCCTTCTGGATGCTGCATGCGTCATACGGTCTTGAAGGATTGGTCGGTTGTCATTAGTCCCTCACCACAAGGAACACTCTCCACTCTGTCCAATGCCAAATTTGTGTGCATGTGGTGGAGCAGGCGATTGTGTCCAGTCCTCAGGCGAAGAATCTTGACCCTGTTCCCGTCGTCCCAGCAAATGGTATTTGTCTTCTGGGTTGTGTTTGGGGTGCTGGAGGTGCCACTTTATTCCTTGCTGTGCCTTGATGATTGTCTTGATTTCATCATATGACACCAGGTTGTTGGCCTGCTCCTTCTGTGCACCATCTTTTGCCAGAATATCCGCTTTTTCGTTGCCATCTGATACCACAGTGTGCTGGTACCCATTGCATCACCACTTTCTCACTCTGGCACTCAGGGCAACAAGGGCTGAAGTAAGATGGTTCTGTTCTTTGCAGCGGGAGTTCTTGAGGGCTTGGAGCACGAGAGAGCGTCAGAGAAGACCACCACCTGCCCCGTTGTTCTTATGGAGTTCTGCAAGACTGTTGTGGCTGCTCACAGAGAGCTTCTCGCTCAGCTCGGAAGTTGGAGTATTTTCCTGTTGGGATTGCAATTTCTCCATCTCCGTCTTTGTATCGGAGGAAGATTCTAGCTCCACCATCCCTCGTTGCTTCTGTGGCGGGCCATCTGTGAAGACATGGGTCCAGCCTTCCTGGGAGTACTGGTTGCAGATGTACTCCATGGCCAGGGCTTTCCTTTGGGTGTCTGACTGTGTTCCTTCTTCTCCACTCCGGGAATGCTGGTGACGACTGTTGGGAACACCTGCCTCTTCCAAGACGGGTGGGTGACATTTGCCGCAATAGGCTTTGCTTCGTGTTCCATCAAGACTGGGATCTGTCTTTCAAGGCGTCTTGACGGGTGGATGAAGCTGTCTCTTTTCAGCCGGCTCTTGGTGGGTCTGCTCATTCGGTTTTTTACGAACTATTCATCATATTCTGATTGTTTGGCTTTACTAAGGGCTTTTAAACTCTTGTTCGCATCAATGTAGCTCTCTTTTGTGTGTCTAAAAATAATTGGAATACGTATATTTTTCTTATTTGATTCGCTTACATTCTTCATCCACCAGGTGGGTTGTGCACGAAATTCAAATTCATCTTGTTCGACCTCATTTTTTTATTGGTGCAGCATTTTGAATGAAATTTATTAAACTTGATGCACGTTTGTTTGACATTATCATCCAGAGCTAACACAAACTTTTCATACTCTTTCTGAACATGTTCATGCCAGCAATATCCAATGAGTCAGCATGCTGTTCTTTCCATGAATAGCTGATTCTGTTTACTAAATCTGTTTCCGTCTGCTCTTCAGGCGCAATCAACAGAATCGTAAGGAAAAGGAAATGACAATGGGGAAGTGGTCTGATCAGTTCGGTTAGCAACATACATGCTGATTTCAGTTTGAAATTTGGCATTGAACAAATGAAATAATCTACAACACTCTTTCCTCTATTTGTTACACACGTTATCTCACCTTCAGAGTCACTAATAGTTCTACCATTTACAATAAATAAATCAAATTCTTCACAGATTTCAATAAGGTTTCGTCCAAAGTTATAAATAAAACTCACCCGAATCTTATTATTTCCGTCTATTTTGAGGGCCTTCAACTAATAGTTCGCTGAATTCCTGAAATAACGAGACAGTTCATTTACATCATTCGTATCAAAGTCAGAAAGTCCAGATGTCCTAGCATTAATTTTGCCACATAACATCCATGGCAGGTCAGGTATGAGCACATTATTTGTAATAAGTAATCTCCTAATTTTCAATTCTATCCTCATTATCAGAAATAACAGATCTTTCCGGAGGTACATACACAAAACCCACCAATGCATCAAAGGAAGAATTAAATACGGACTTACCAATCTTTAGAAAAAGTCTTCAGCTGATTTCAATAACTGGTCACATGTATAACTACTGACTTGTGAACACACACACAGAAACCCCTCCCTTTAATCTATGCGTACGAGGAGTGTAAAGCACTGTGTAATCCGGAAAAAGCAGCTTCTATAGCATTTTGCATGCATGACCAAATTCCCAAGAATGCAAAGATCTTATACTTTTCATAAACGGATTCCATGGTATATTTTTTAGTTTGTTGGCTAGTCCCTGAATATTCCATGTCATTATCTCAAACAGCGAGTGGTTACGTGCATGAAAAGTTCGTGGATTTAAGGAGTCGTTTGCCATGTCCTCATCTTCTGTTTTATCTGTGACTAATACAGTCTCTTCTACAGACATGTCCTCATCTTCTGTTTTTATCTGTGACTAATACAGTCTCTTCTACAGGCACATAGTCCTCTTACCTGATGTTTGTTTTGAGTGATCCGCTGTTATATCACTATAATGTCTTTTGTGTGTGCTCATTATCTAATGTATCATCACCACTTATGCGGTCGTTTGTGTGATGAGATGTCACACTGTTATCGTGTGTCACAGTGTTTACTGCTTCACTAGCATCACCTGGTGGGAGGTGACAAAGTGGAATCCTCATTGTTTGCCCGTGTCACTAACATCACCTGGTGGAGGTAACAAAGTGGAATCCTCATTGTTTACTGGTCACTAACGTCATTTAGTGGGGGTAACAAAGTGGAATCCTCATTGTTACTGTATCACTAACATCTAGTGGAGGCAACAAAGTGGAATCCTCATTGTTCACTGAGTCACTAACGTCATTTAGTGGGGGTAACAAAGTGGAATCCTCATTGTTTACTGTATCTCTAACATTTTCCCCAGTGGAGGTAACAAGTGGAATCCTCATAATTTACTGTCACTAACGTCACTAGTGGAGGTAACAAAGTGGAATCCTCATAATTTACCGTGTCACAAACATCAGCTAGTGGAGGTAACAAAGTGGAATCCTCATAATTTACCGTGTCACAAACATCAGCTAGTGGAGGTAAAAAGTGGAATCCTCATAATTTACCGTGGGCACAAACATCAGCTAGTGGAGGTAACAAAGTGGAATCCTCATAATTTACCATGTCACAAACATCAGCTAGTGGAGGTAACAAAGTGGAATCCTCAATGTCATGTGTTACACAGGAAGAACTTATTACTAACTGTTGAGGCACCCCAAGAACACCAGTCGAAGGAAAAGCCGCCGGTTTCGGAAGAGAAATACACCACAGTGGGACAAACCTACCAATGTAGTCAACCTCTCCAGCGTGAACATCACAGAGGAACAGCTGCGTGTCCTTGCACTGGGACCCAAGTTTTGCCCCACCCCCAGAACGCTGGACCACCGACTTTTAGTTGAAGACGTCGAGGAGGGTTGTCGTGGGCTGAGACTTAAGGAATTGTTTTATTCCGAGGATAGCCCTCAAGACCACCACCCAAATTTTACAAAAAAAACGTTTATAAACCACCTTCAGGAAGAGATAAGATTTTAGACATTTACTGTGAGTCCCTCGTCAACCGTGTCTTCACTTACAATTGTATCCAAACAACCCAAGGATAATTTGAAGAAGACAAAAAGAAAGGCTCTCAGTGAGCTACGTCAGCTCGTTTTAGATAGAAGTTCTTCGGACGCCCACTCCCTTCTTGCCTCTCAATCTGTTTTCCCTCACGATTTTTTTCGTAATACGATACACAGTCCATAGAGGGGTGCCTTTGTACTTTGTGAACTTACCGATGCATTCTCAATTCCTTGATTGAAGTGCTCCAAAATGACAACTCTGTAGGGGCCGCCATAACCTCGTGGATAAGGCGCTGGACTCATGATCCAAAGGTCGTGGTTTCGAATCCTGGCTTGGTCTTGGAAATTTTCACGTGGAATGTTTCCAGCTAAAATGACCGTAGTTCACCCCGATGTTCACCCTGGCCCCACAGGTGTCAGGCTAATGTGACGGACCAGCCATCTGCATATCCTTGATTTGGGCACGGACGTTAAATCCAACTCAAACATGACAACTCTGTGAAAAGATTGCATTTTCACGATGTATCATGTCTATTGGAGGGCCTCTGGGTAGACAACATTTCTGGTCTCCCTGTTTGGCGCAAGTATAGTCAGTGTTTCTGCGTTTCCAGTTCGTGATGCTACAACGTAGAACATTCCATGTGTAAAACACGGAACGGTCAGGTCTGCCCAAGGGATGAAAATGTTTGACCCTGGCTCTTGATGATTGTCAGAGCGAAAGCTGGTTTCATGGGAAACTGAAGCCGTCAGAACTGGAATCGCAGGGGCGAGTCCATGGGTTCCAGAGGAATTCTGGGGGAGCAGCACCGGTTCACCTTTGTGGGGGCCACATGATACTTTCGCTTCTACAACGTTCCTGTGCAGTCTGGTGAAGACACATCGGGTGCCATTGATCACCTTTGGCGGGTCAAGTGAGCGGAGAATGATAATGGGACTCCAGATTTCAGAAACAGTTCATGTGGTTGAAGTCCAGAAATCTCAATGGAGTTCAGGAGTTTTTGTGGATAAAGGACTCCCTCATCATCATTCTTGGCCATGTCAACAGATCTGTACAGAGTTTTCTCTCAAGGGAAGTCAGCTACGATTTTTCTGTTCAGCCTGTTGACAGTCTTGTTCAGGGAGGAGATTATGGCCCTTTCCGCTAACCAGTCTGAGTCTGCACAGTGAGCATGAAGATCCGGGTAGACTGCATCTATCAGATCCTCCTGGCTATCATAAAACTGGCATAGTGCTGGTGGGACCAATATAGTATCTGGAAACATGACTCAATGGCACCATTGCCAATGTCAAGCAGAAGTTTGGCGAAGCTGGCTGTCTGGGGGTTTCCACACAGGTGGGCTGTCATATTGGTGGTTAGACGTTTAACAATCGTTCTCCGCCATTTCTTCAGACAGGCGTTGACAATGTTGGCTCTGGTGCCATTGAGGACGACAGGGAGGATCTGCCAGAAGTCCCCACAGAACAGCGTTGGGATGCCTCCCATTGGCCTGTGCACTTGGGTGATGTCCTGCAGCGTAGAGTCCATGGCCTCGTAGACAGCTTTGTGGGTCATGGGAGCTTCATCAATTATGACGGTTGCAGCCTCTTTGATGACTTTGGCCAACGTTGACCCACGCTTGACAGAGCAGGTTGGCGTTTCTTGTTTGTCGGCATCCAGAGGGACCTTGAAAGTGCTATGTACTGTCCGCCCACCCGGCAAAAGAGTAGCGGCAATGCCACTGGTAGCAGTGGCTAGAACTATTTTGCCTGTGGAGCGGATCCTGTTCAGGATAAGATTCAGGATGGTCTTTCCTGTCCCTCATGGAGCATCAAGGAACATTATGTTGCTGCTTGCTGTGGGATCCTGCCTCTGCTCAACCATGGTCATAAAGCTGTCGTACACGTCTCTCTGGTCAGCTGTCAGCTTCTTCAGCTGGTCATCAGCTGCTGCCCGGAGTGCAGTAGTGTCGTAATTGGTCTCGCGGTAGTTTCTCGAGGCACAGTTTGTTGCTGTGTGACTGTTGGCATCCCATACTCCTCTGTAGACTTGCCTCCAAGAAGGAAGAGTTTCTGCTGAATCACAGTTAGAGCTTGGTTGTAGATGGCATCTGTGTACTGCGCTTCATAATAGACATCTCTTCGGACTTGGAAGAGGAAATCTTCAGCAAGATGGTCTCTGAAGTGGTTCCACAGGTTGCCTGGTTACTGGGGTTGCAAGCCACCAGGATAATGCAGAAGTCACGCAGCAGCTGGGATCTCTGAGAGATGGAGGCTTCCTCCAGGGCAAGTTGTAGAAGGCGGTCATCTTCTAGGAGTCCAAGAGCATTGCAAGCATCTCGAAAAATGTTGTGGACATAGCCGTTGACAATCTTCAGCTCTTCATACGAACGGGGTCCTTTCATAACGTTGAGTAGAAGCCTCAAAAAGTTGCACTCTCCCTGGCGAGGACTGATACTGTACAATCGCCGGATTGCAGTGCCCTTTGTCGTTTCTTCCACATATTCTGAGTGGACATCCATGTAAAGTGCTCAGGGACTTCCACGTACTTCAGCTCTCGTGCTGTAGGGTCTTGAGAGCATAGGCTAAAGATGGTGGTAAGGTTTGCTTCTGGGGGAGAGCCTTGTGCTCTTTGCGCTGCGTTGTGTGGATTGAAGTAGACCCATTGTCCATTCTCCAAATGGACAGCTGGTCTCTGCACCATGGGGTGGCGCTCTGCAGGTCAAATCCCAGGAGTCTCCAGGTCGCCTCGATGCTGCCAACGTAGCGGGCATTCTGGTACATTTGGATCTCATCAACGACTGGAGGTTGTTGAGCTGCTCCTTCACCTACCTGAGTGGCTTGGAGTTGGAAGACGGCTGGTCTGTGCCCTTGTGGACATACTTCAGGACGTACTTGATGGATTTTATGCTACTGCATATTTCCACATTGATGTGGCAGTTGAACTAATGTAGGAGGTAAGGGTTGTAGGGGACAACCCACTGGTTGGTGACGATGATTTCTCTCTGCCCAAGCGTCACAGTCCCAGTATGTCCTCCATCAGACTCCTCGTGTCTCCTGTACTTGGGGTAGCTGTCCTCACCCTGCTCTATGACCCTTCTTGCCTCTCAATCAAGTTTACCCCGCAATGTTTTTTCGTAATACGATACACAGTCGATAGAGGGATGCCTGTACTTAATGAACTTACCGATGCATTCTCAATTCCTCGATTGAAGTGCTCCAAAATGACAACTCTGTAGGGGCCGCCATAACCTAGTGGATAAGGCGCTGGACTCATGATCCAAAGGTCGTGGTTTCGAATCCCGGTTTGGTCTTGGAAATTTTCACGTGGAATGTTTTCAGCTCAAATAACCATAGTTCACCCCGATATCCACCCTGACCCCCGCAGGTGTCAGGCTAATGTGACGGACCAGCCATCTGCATATCCTTGATTTGGGCACGGACGTTAAACCCAACTCAAACATGACAACTCTGTGAAAAGATTGCATTTTCACGATGTATTATGTCTATTGGAGGGCCTCTGGGTTGACAACATTTCTGGTCTCCCTGTTTGGCGCAAGTATAGTCAGTGTTTCTGCGTTTCCAGTTCGTGATGCTGCAACGTAGAACATTCCATGTGTAAAACACGGAACGGTCAGATCTGCCCACGGGATGAAAATGTCTGACCATGGCTCTTGTTGACAGACAAAAATCAGAGGATATTGCAGAGCATCATAACTTCGGTGTATTTCTGAAATCCTCTGCAGACTACCATCTCTAAATTTAGAAAGTAACGGTTTTTAACGGTCAGTTTTAAGTTTCTGTTCATATTAGTTGTCTATCATTGATCAGCGTGTAAAACTTCACCTGTTTACCAAATTTCATCAAGAAAGGTCTAAATTTAGAAAATAACGGATCTTAAACGGTTTTTAACGCTCAATTTTAAGTTTCCGTTCGTGTAAGCTGTATATTATTGTTCAGCGTGTAAAACTGCATCTGTATACCGAATTTCAACAGGAACGGTCTAAATTTATATAATAACGGTTTTTAACGGTCAATTTTTAAGTTTCCGTTCGTGTAAGTTGTATATCATTGTTCAGCGTGTAAAACTGCATCTGCATACCAAATTTCATCAAGAACGGTCTAAATTTATATAATAACGGTTTTTAACGGTCAATTTTAAGTTTCGGTTCGTGTAAGTTGTATATCATTGTTCAGCATTTAAAACTACACCTGTATACCAAATTTCGTCAAGAAGGGTCTAAATTTAGAAAATAATGCTTTTTATCGGTGATGCCATCTCTAAATTTAGAAATTAACGGTTTTTAACGGTCAATTTTAAGTTTCTGTTCATATTAGTTGTCTATCATTGATAAGCGTGTAAAACTGCACCTGTATACCAAATTTCATCAAAAGGTCTAAATTTAGAAAATAACGGATCTTAACGGTTTTTAACGCTCAATTTTAAGTTTCCGTTCGTTGTAAGTTGTATATCATTGTTCAGCGTGTAAAACTGCATCTGTATACGGAATTTCATCAAGAACGGTCTAAATTTATATAATAACGGTTTTTAACGGTCAATTTTAAGCTTCCGTTCGTGTAAGTTGTATATCATTGTTCAGCGTGTAAAACTGCATCTGTATACCGAATTTCAACAGGAACGGTCTAAATTTAATATAAAAACGGTTTCTAACGGTCAATTTTAAGTTTCGGTTCGTGTATGTTGTATATCATTGTTCAGCATTTAAAACTACACCTGTATACCAATTTCATCAAGAGCAGTCTAAATTTAGAAAATAACGCTTTTTAACGGTGATAAATAACGGTCATAAAAACTATTGAATGACCCAATGTTATCCACAGTATGTCCCTCTAGACTCATGCCAAGTTTGGTGGCGATTCGACGTCTCCCTTTGCCGCCAACATCAGAAAAGATTGTATTTTTGATCGTTTTTAGGGGGGTACGTGTTGCTAACGGTTTTTAACGGTCATAAATAACTGTCGTAGAAACTGTCCAATGACCCCATGCTACTCGGGAGATGTCCCTCTAGGTTCGATGTACCTGTGCAATGTCACAACGGCCATTTGATGAAAAGCAGAGGAAAAAGATGTCTTTGAAACCGTTATAACAGTTTTTAACGGTTTTTAACGGTTTATTTTTTTAGAGTTTAGCCCAAAACATCCTTGGGTCACAACAGACGTACCGGCTAAATTTCAAGAAGATCGGGTTTTAAACAGTTTCTTTTATAGGGTTTGGTGTTTTTAACGGTTTTTAACTGTTATAAATAACGTTTCTTAACTGCCAAATAACGGTTCTAATTTAGAGAAATAGTCCCTGTCACGAGTTTGTCACGAGGCCTACGACGTTTGACCCATCTAGGGTGGCGGATTACTCATTTATTTATTGTCGTTGCTGTTGTCGTGTATCCGTCCCTTAATGTGGCATGTGGTGCGGTTGCACCTTGGTGTAGTTCAGCTCAACTTCGGTTTTGCTTTCTCTCTCTCTCTCTCTAATTTCCACTGCCCGTGCTATTCATCCTGCAGGTTCACGGGTGGCTGGTACCTTTCTCTCGAACTTGCTGTCTATCGGCCTCTCGCCTGTCTTTTTACCTGTCGCACGTGCTTCATTTCTTTTAGTTTGAAGTATGCTCACTCTGTGACGGGGCGTGGCATGTTGGCCGCCATCGCTGAGAGGGGTTTTCCTTCTTCATCGAGCGGAAGATGTCCTGGGAGCGCCTGCCCCGGTCTTGGTTCTTCCCTTATCGTGAAGGTACAGTCGGTATTTTAAATTTTCTTACAGTCGGCCTGTAGGAGAGGGACATCACTTCTTCTTTTTCCGCATCTGCGCTTCTGTCCTCTCGACTGGACAGAGGGCAGAGAGAGTCGTTTGACCCGCTTCTTTGGGGTCACCCACGGGTAGCTGGTAAGCTCAGTTTCGGGGTTTGTTTGTTTTGGTTTGTTGTTGTTAGCGGCTTATTCTTTCTTTTGCGCATTTTCTTTGTTTTCAAAATTGTAATGAATTTGTTTGAGACCTTTTCTCTGGTTAATTAAATCTTTAACCTGGCCATCCTAAATTATATCAAAAATTTTCTTTCTCCTGTTTATGCATCTGGTTTTGCGGTACGGTGGGGATGGGAGAGAACCTGGTGATTCAGGGTTGGTATTTGCTTGGTCTCGCTCGTCCCCCCCTGTCACATTCCCCGGGACTCTTATTCTTCAGCCCCCGTCTGTTTGTGGGGGCAAGGAGAACGAGTTTTTATTTTTCGCGAGCGTGCGTACGATGATTTGTCGTTCGGATGCGGGGTTTGGAGTTTTGTGTTATTTTGAAATGTGGCTAAAAGTGTGATAATTATGCCATTGAATTATTATTTGCAAATGGGTGGTGGCAGTTATAAAGCGATAGTTGCTGTGTTGGTTTATTTCTAAGAAAGGAAAATGTTAAGCATGAGTGAGGAAGGTGAAGATGATTTCATATTTGTTTTATAGCCTGTTAATTTAATGCAGTCTTTTCCCCTGCTTCGGAGAGAAGATTTTAAACGAACACTCCTGATTTGATTGGTTTACTGTGTTTTGCTCAGGTCTGTGTTGAGCTGGGGGTTGGGTGTATTTGTAGACCTCCCTCGCCCATCATGCGAGTGGCTGTTAGGATTTAACAGCATGGGTAGACTGTACTGACGGCGGGGTTCCATTTACCCTTCTTTCTTCTTCCCTCCCTTTCTTCTCTCCTCCCAGCTACCTTTTCCCTCTCCTGGGGGCTTCACCCGGAGCTTGGACTGGTTGGTCCCACGTGCTGGTTGGGGCCACGCTCTGGTTGGGGCCACGCTCTGGTTGAGACCGCGGATGGTTGGTGCCACGCGTGGCTGGGGCCACGCTTGGGTCGGGGACCGGGACTGGTTGGTGCCACGCGCTGGTTGGGGCCACGCTCGGGTTTGGGTACCGCGCGCGGGTTTGGGGATCACGCACTGGTCGGGCCCACGTTCTGGTAAAAAAAGCCCGTGGTTTTGACTGGCCGGTCCTGATCCCCGTCCAGGCCTCCGCAACAACCCCAAACGTTTCCCCCCCCCCCCCCCCAGGACGGGGCTTTCACTGTCTGCTTGTGCGTGTCAGGGTGTCGGCCTTGAACGACTCTTTTCAAGAACCGACCCGGTTTGGAGCACCTAGTGCGACAGGGTGCTCCCGTAGGATTTTGGGGAAGAGGGGGTGTGGAGGCACTCCATGGTGGGGGAAAGGGATAGATGCTGGAAATGTTTCTTTATAATTGTGTATATGTCATATGTGTTGAAATGCTGTGATTGTGATTGTGTACGTCGTATGGTGAAATTTTTATTTATAATTGTGCATGTTGTGTGTGTTGGAATGCTTGATTGTGATTGTGCATTGTTGTGTGTGTTGGAATGCTTATTTATGACTGTGTGTGTTGGTGTGAATAAACGGGGTTTTGTATCCTAATCTTTCTTGTGTGGGCTCTTGCGAGGCGTGTGAGGTCGTCCTCCCTTCACTCCCATCTAGACCGATCTTGTCAGGGCAGACCTCCAGGGGTCGGTCGTGAAAATTGTGGGGGCTCGTCCGGGATGTGAAGGGCTCTGACTGTCTCTCTCGTTTCGCAGTAGTACCTGTTTAGTTTTGTCTGTTTTGTATATGTTTAGTCAGTTTGTCGTGTTTGTTCGTGGGTGGTTGGCTGGGTGACTCTAGTGTAAAGGGGAGTCTCTGGGGGGCCCTGAAGGACACCCGGTGTGACAGGGGAGTCGAGGAGACCAGGGGGAGTCGACCGCGACCAGACTCCTCCTTCCGCGGGTGCCTTACGCAGGTTACGACCGTAAGTCTTGCCTTTCTGTTGCCGCTCAGTCTGCCATTCCTGTTTTGTTGTTAGCCAGTTTTTTTTTGTTTTTTTTTGTTTTTTCCTCTCGGGTGGTTATTGAGTCAGGGGGTTGTATCGGACGTTAGTGTCCCTTTTTTTTTCTCTCTCCGGTTTCCCGTCTGCCAGTTTGTTTTTTTTTTCCGGGCCCATCCCACCGCACTGTTGCTCGTGCTGGGGAGCGCGGTGTTTTGCCAGAGTGGGGGGCAGCCGACTAGTTTTTGTTTTGTTTTTTTTCGGTGAGCCCCACCGCACTGTTGCTTGTGCTGTGGAGCGCGGTGTTGCCAGAGTGGGAGCAGCCGGAACTTGTCCGCACACACACACACACTCAGACACACATATACTCCACCCCTTAAATATTTGTTTTTCAATTGGAATCGTCTTTTCCCGTATTTGAAACCGTTGGTATTGTTGTCATGGCAACGTCCGGTGCTGGTGGTGTTGGCGACGCGTGCGTCGAAGAAGAAAGGTTTCAAAATGTTAGTCCCTACTATTAGTACCAGTACTTCGACTACAGTAACTTCTACTTTTCCAGTGCTGTAGCAGATAGTCGCGAAGTACTTTTACTACCTCTTCGCTAAGGGATTTTCCTGTCGAGACCCCGACTGGCACTTCCGCTCGGAAGCGTCAGAGCATAGCGAAGCAACTGTGGGCTTCTGTTGAGTCGCAGAAACCAAAGCCCTTCTTTCTCCATGCTTCCCCTCGTAGGAGTATCCCCCGGGGGACTTTCTCATGGGAAACCCGAGACCAAGGGAGGGGGTCAAACGGATCGAACGGGTCATCCTCCGTGTCGGGAGTGGTGAATCCTTCCCCAAAGGACATCACCTCTGTGCTGATGTTTTTAGAGCGACAGCGACGTGAGGATGAGGCCCTCCGTAGGGAAGAGCGCAGGGAGGAGGCTGCTAGACAGGAGGCCCAGCGTAGGGAAGAGCGCAGGGAGGAGACTGCTAGACAGGGGCCCAGCGTAGGGAAGAGGCTGCCGTGCGCAGAGAGGAGACTGACAGACGGGAGATTCTGCATAGGGAAGAGGCTATGCTGCGCAGAAGAAGAGGTGCCGACAGGAGGCCCTTCGTAAGGAAGAGGTGCCCGACAGGGGGCCCCCTTCGTAAGGAAGAGGCTGCCAGACAGGAGGCTCGCGTAGGGAAGAGGCTGCCCTCCGTAAGGAAGAACTAGACAGGATGGGGGGCCCTCTGCGTGGGGAGGAGATGGAACAACTTCTTTGCGGTCTCCCGCATCTGTAAATCAGGGGGTTGATCGACAGGCAGGTGAAGATTAGAGGCCCAAAGTTAAAGTTTCCAGAGTTCAGACCTAGTGAGGACATTGATATGTTCCTGAGCATTTTGACAAGGTTGCTGTTCATACCAATTGTCTGGGGAAAACAAAGGCTATGCACTTTTTTCTGGATTATCTGGTGCTGCAAGGGAGTGTGTGCTCACTCTAAATGAAGGCGCGTCTTATGCAGACATGCATTTGGGCTCTGCGTAAGCGTTTCCACCTTACCCCAGAGAACGTACAGGGGGAAGTTCAGGTCCATGAAGAAGAATAACGACGAGACCTTCGTGCAGTTTGGTGATAGGCTGCGAAACGCTTGGGTACTGGCGTCAGTTGGCTAAGTTGGAGCTGGAGGATCTGATCCTCATTGAACAGCTCACCAACACTGTGTCCCCAGAGTTGAGGATCCGGATAGGCGAGACAGCACCTCAGGATTTCGCGGCTGCGATTCTTTACCGCTGAGGTGTTTGCCGAAGCTCGCAGAGCTTATGGGCATCGCCCGATACGGAGGGGAAGCCCTCCACAGGATTTAGTGGCAATAAGGCGCCGACGACTGCTAGCGAGTTGAACAAGGCAGGCAGTTCATCGGGATTTCAGCACCCCGGTTTGTTTCTTGTGGTCGTCCTGGCCACATTAGGAAGGATTGCCCTAAAAGCCGCGGTAGTCATGGGGCTAGTCCTTTCCTCTTCCCTCGTGCCTCGGCTAGCGTGGGTTCCATCCCAGCTTTGGTGGTACGGAGTGCCAGTGTTCTCTCTGTTGTGGGTCTTCCTTGGTCGACACCATCAGGATTCAGGAGCATCAACGATCTTTGTGGATAGGCTTTTGGGTTTTCCCCCTGAGGCTAAAGCGGGGTGCCAGTTACGATGTGTGCGGGTTGGAGGCTGGTTTACCTCCACCCGCCCTTCTGTACTCTTTTCCTGTCCCACCCCCTACTTCTGTGGCGAAGGTGTGGGCTATCGCGGGGAGCGACCTCTGTATTCCCTTATCATAGGGAATACTATCACCTTCGCAGACGGACGGCAGTCAGTCCGTGTTACGGATCTGCCCGTACAGGCGTGTGTGGGAGTTACCACACGCGCCAGAGCTAAGAAGCAGGAACAGAATTGCGTCCCGTTCTTCAGCGATCTCTGACGAGGTTCTTGCAAAGGCCGCCCCTGCTTCCATCGTCCGTCTTCGCCAGGGACTTGGATGTCCCAACGCCTGCGACACTGGTAGATCGTCCCGCTCAGTCTCCCCGACATGCAAGGTGAGCTTAAAGGGCTCCAAAGAGGATCCTCTTAGGGTTTTTTCCCATCAGGCAAAATCGTGTGGCCAGGCAGCTGTCGTTCCCCAAAGCTTGAGAGAATCTGTTCTCCGGCAGGCCACGATTCACCCATGGCAGGTCATAGGGCTCAAAACGGACTCTCGAGCGGGTGAGGAACAAGACTTTTTGGGCCCGGGGATGAATTCCCAGGTTGGGCGTACTGCCGCAGTTGCGATGTCTGCCAACGGACAACGCCTAAGGGTCGCTTGAAGCGTTTTCCCCCTAGGGTCAGTGCCAGGGGTTGGGAGCCATTCAGCGGGTTTGGGGGTCGCCCTGGTGGGACCCATTAATCCACCATCCAATCGCGGTCACCGCTACATTTCGGTAGGGGGTAGATATGCGACTCGTGCCCAGAGGCCCCGCTTAGGACTATCGATCCCCCTCTATTGCTGAGGCTCTCCGGCAGATTTGGACACGCACTGGTGTGCCCAAGAAGAAGTACGGCCGGAAGTTTGTACTGGAGAGCGATTCATCATCCTCTCCAGTGCTTGGCCCGGGATCCGCCATTTCAGTCGTCGACTCATGAGTTAGGCAGTGGAACTGCAGAGTCTTTTTCCGTATATCAAGGGTTCCAGTAATACGGATGCTGACTACCTTAGCCGAGCTCCGTAGTCAGCACATTGGAAAATCAGTCAGAGGCATTTCCCCCTAACCAGGGTTTTTATCCCCTTTTGGTCTCTGTATCAGGTGTAGGGACGTTTTCACTTCAGTGATGTTAACGGTAGTGAATCACCAAATGGTTCGGATTGTTACTTTCATGGTTGGAAAGGTTTGCTTAGTTGTTTGATAAAATGTAGTATTATGTTTTTCCCCGTGTGTTTTCTATCATAGAATGTTTTATTGGATTCATCGTACTCTGTCGATCACAGAGAGTTGGGTTCGGTCCCATTGTTGTGAATTTGCACATGCGTCAGGTTCAAAGGAAAGCACTGTATCTCAGAGAAACAGATGCTTTTAGAAGGGGGGTTGTTCACGAGTTTGTCACGAGGCCTACGACGTTTGACCCATCTAGGGTGGCGGAATTATCATTTATTTATTGTCGTTGCTGTTGTCGTGTATCCGTCCCTTAATGTGGCTTGTGGTGGGGTTGCACCTTGGTGTAGTTCAGCTCAACTTCGGTTTGCTTTCTCTCTCTCTCTCTCTAATTCCACTGCCGTGCTATTCATCCTGCGGTTCACGGGTGGCGGGGTACCTTTCTCTCGAACTTGCTGTCTACGGCCTCTCGCCTGTCTTTTTCCCTGTCGCACGTGCTTCATTTCTTTTAGTTTGAAGTATTCACTCTGTGACGTGGCGGGGGCATGTTGGCCGCCATCGCTGAGAGAGGTTTCCTCTTTCATCGAGCGGAAGATGTCTCTGGGAGCGCCTGCTCCGGGTCTTGGTTCTTCACCTTATCGTCGAAGGTACAGTCGGTATCTTCAATTCCTACAGTCGGCTGTAGGAGAGGGACATCACTTCTTCTTTTTCCGCATCTGCGCTTCTGTCCTCTCGACTGGACAGAGGGCAGAGAGAGTCGTTTGCCCCGCTTCTTCGGGGTCACCCACGGGTAGCTGGTAAGCTCAGTTTCGGGGTTTGTTTGTTTTGGTTTGTTGTTGTTAGCCGGCTTATTCTTCTCTTTTGCGCAATTTTCTTTTGTTTTCAAATTGTAAAAGAAATATTGTTGAGACCTTTTCTCGGGTTTAAATTTTCAATTTTTAACCTGGCCATCCTAAATTATATCTAAATTCTTTCTCCTGTTTATGCATCTGGTGATGCGGTAGTCGGTGGGGATGGGAGAAAAACCTGGTGATAGGGTTGGGTTTACTTGCTTGGTCTCGCTGTCCGCCCCTGGCACATTCGCCGGACTTTTATTTCTTCGGCCACGTTCTGTTTGTGTGTGCAAGGAGAACGAGTTTTATGTTCGCGAGCGTGCGTACGCATGTTTTGTCGTTCGGATGCGTGGTTGGAGATTTGTGTTATTTGAAATGTGGCTATAAAGTGTGATTAATTATGCCATTGAATTATTATTTGCAATGGTGGGGGCAGTTATAAAGCGATATTTGCTGTGTTGGTTTATTTCCTAAGAAAGGAAAATTTTAAAGCAGAGTGAGAGAAGGATGAAGATGATTCATATTTGTTTTATAGCCTGTTAATTTAAGCATTTCTTTTACCTGCTTCGTGAGAGAAGACTTTTAAACGAACACTCCTGATTTGTTTGGTTTACTGTGTTATGCTCTGTCTGTGTTGAGCTGGGGTTGTTGGTGTATTTAGTAGACCTCCCCTCGCCCATCATGCGAGTGGCTGTTAGGATTTAACAGCATGGGTCGATGAAATGACGGCGGGGTTCCATTTACCCTTCTTTCTTCCTTTCCCTCCCTTTTTCTCTCCTCCCAGCACCTTTTTCCCCCCTCCGGGGGCTTCCCCCGGAGCTTGGACTGGTTGGTGCCACGCGCTGGTTGGGGCCACGCTCTGGTTGGGGCCACGCTCTGGTTGGACGCGGACTGGTTGGTGCCACGCGCTGGCTGGGGCCACGCTCTGGTCGGGCCCGCGGACTGGTTGGTGCCACGCGCTGGTTGGGGCCACGTTTGGGGTTGGTACCGCGCGCTGGTTGGGATCACGCACTGGTCGGGACCACGTTCTGGTAGAAAAGCCCGTGGTTTTGACTGGCCGGTCCTGATCCCCGTCCAGGACTCCAGCAACAACGCCACGTTTCCCCCCCCCCCCCCCCCCCCAGGACGCGTCTTCACTGTCTGCTTGTGCGTGTCAAGGGTGTCGGCCTTGAACGACTCTCTTCAAGAACCGCCCCGGGTTTTGGGAAAGCACCTAGTGCGACAGGGTGCTCCCAGTAGACTTTGGAGAGGCGGGGGTTTGGAGGCACTCCATGGTGTGGGAAGGGATGGATGCTGGAATGTTTCTTTATAATTGTGTATATGTCATATGTGTTGAAATGCGGGGAAATTGTGATTGTGTAGTCGTATGGTGAATGTTTATTTTAATTGGTAGAGAACAGTATTTTACCAATCCTGGCTCACTTTCGCGTTTCAACCAGTTTTCGGGCGAAAGTGGCCTAAAAGCCGCCTTTTTCTGTTCTCTGACAAGTAACCAAAAAAAAACGATTTCTACAAACAAACATACTGTGTGGGTTATCCTTTTTTTAATACTAATTTACAAAACTTTTCAGATTTTAGTTTTTGTTTAACCCTTTATGTTTTTCTTGTCGTTTTCAATAAC
Source organism: Conus ventricosus (assembly GCA_018398815.1). Lineage (NCBI taxonomy): Eukaryota > Metazoa > Mollusca > Gastropoda > Neogastropoda > Conidae > Conus > Conus ventricosus. Next base: position 78,012 of record JAFLJL010017924.1, on the reverse strand, counting down.
ATCATTTTCGCGCAAACATTCTCAAACGAGTCTCCCGTCTTTCATGTGAAAAACACTACAGTCTTTAACTGTTCTCTAAAGTCTTTTAAAAAACCGGTTATATTTTGGCATAAAATCCACCACTTATTTTAGCATGTCTTCCACTGAAAGCCAGTTGGGCAAAGTGTTTCTCTTTTAACTATGTCTTTTTCTGTGAACAGTCATCTATAATAAATAGCGTTTGCGTTCCCTCAAACAATATAAAAAAGCGTTCTTTGACATTCACTTAGTTTATTGCTGGGGTCAACTAAATATATTTCATCATCTGTCCATTTAAACCTTTATCATGATATGCTTTGTTCCATTTAAGTGTTGGACAGAAAAACAATATGATTAAAATTATAACGATAAACTGGTTGTTTAAAAGGTTGGGATAAATATTTTTTTGCACAACCAGTTTGTCCACAAATTAATGAAAAATTTGGGGTTTTTGTCATAAAGTTTTAAAGCTCCTAGTTTATAACAGAATTTAATCTAATCCAGTTATTATTTTTATCATACTCCCGTCAAAACTTGTTCAGTATAATAAAAACCCCATGAGGCCTAAATGTGTAAGATTAATCCAAATTTTGTTCTGTAAGATTGTTTCTATTTAAGTCAACATTGATTTTGTTGCTTGTTGTTAGATCTTATTATCCTCGCCATTGTGAAGAACGACAATGGTAACGTTAAGACGTTTAACGTCTAAGTTTTGCCAGCTTTAAAATTAATTCCTTTATAAGGCGTCACTAAGCCCACAACCCCATCCCTCTCCACATCTTTAAAGACAGAAATTTCAAATATTATTGTGAACGTGTCTCCTAATTTCTGCTTGGAAAGAACTGTAATTTTGTAGAAGCTTTTTTTTACAACTGTTTCTTTTCTGTGGAGGATGTACTGCTTTTTCCCATACGGGGTTATTTCAATTTTTTTCCCCACTATTGTCGTCCGGCATAAGACTTACATGTAAAGGGGCCGAGTTGAATGCCCTTTCCCGAAACTTTTTTGACGGCTAAAATATGTAAATGGGCTTATGAATTCAATTTTTATTTCCATTCTAAATATGGTTCTAAGTGCCATTTGAGGTCAGGCTTTCGAACTATTTTATATTCATACTGGCCAACATATTTGCTTCTAGATTGCGCAGCTGTTCTAGTTTAGGAAACTTTTTGGTGTCGCCAACCTCTTTGCGTTTATAATTTACCTCTTTAGTGTACTCGAAACCATACAAAGCGCCTATCTCACCGTTCTGTTCAAAATCCGCAACATCTGCAAGGTCTTTTAATTCTAAAGTTATACACCTTTCCCGGCGCTAATGTAACTCCGGATTCTTCTGGCCCCCGCGCATTTTTAGTACAGTTTATATTTTATTTTCAAAACAATGTGTAGGTTATCGCATTTCACAACTTTCCCTGCTTGTCTGCAATTTTTATATTAAATGATCAACCTCCCACAAAACTAATCTTTTTAACTGTAAATTAGGGAATTGTTTTAATTCTTTAATCGCAATATGCAGCTTTCCCCGCCGGGTAAAGCTCTTAAAACATTTGAGGGCCTTCCATCATATAAGTTTTCATCAGTGCTCAGCTCATCCAAATGAACATAAAGTAATGAATGTAATGCAAGATCGAGCGGATTTTCCCCTTAAAAGTAGTTTCGTTTGGCGCAAAAAACAAATCTTTTAGTGACCGAGTGTCAACTTTAAAGCCTTACTTTTAGCTAGCTCTTTTCAAATAGTAAACTGCTTTTTCAGGTTCGAATGTTAATATTGTTTTTAGATTTGCTTGTTAAGTTTGAGAGTAATGCGAATTTACTCATTGCTTCTTTTAGTGAGCAAAACCCGTAATAACCATCAGGTATTGTTAACTGGTTAGCTTTGAGCCCCACAACTTTTGTAATCTTATTATTCCCCTTGGTTTCGCTTTATATTTAAACCCCTTTGACTTTGTAAAATATTTCATGGAGCGCGACCGTTTTGGCCCCGCAATTGTTTCAATAGCATGTTCTAAAAACGAAGGACGGTCCCTTTAGTTGTTATTGTTACAACATTTTTTAAAACAAATTAAAAATGAGTGCATTCAAATATACTGACGCAAAATATTCTGTTGGGCCGCACTGCAATCTTAAAAAATTTGCAACTGACACCCCTTTTCATTGCGGGGACCCAGACTGCCACTTTTCATAAAAGGTGAGTACTCCATTAAGCAGATATCTTAACCCCCCTATTGAAACGAGCACATCCAGAAAGCGTGGTTTTTGTCATCCGACGCAGTTTTATCAGAACCAGTTAAACTTGGCTGTGTTTTGTGCATCAACTGGGTGTGGAGTGTCGTATGCTGATCATCTAAATCATCCTGATCCTTTGGTGAGGTCAGTGTACAGATTCCATTTCTATTACACCTTTAGACGTATTTTGACTGAACTGCAAGCACCATTACCGAATGACAAATCGTTTAATCCATTCAGCAACAGAATAGACATGAAGGCTTTTGAAAGGATCTGTAACTAATTCAATATTACATCAAGACAGACTTTAGACAAAAGTTGGATCTTAATCATGGCCTAGGCGTCATTTAAATTTTTGGGGCAGCACAAGAAAGTATAACTATGACTGGCGTCTCCTTTCAAAATTGTTCGGGCCCCGGTCCATAGAGCAAGGCATAAAAACAGCATGGACAACATTTATCTTAGACACTTCTAAGGGCCTAACTAGAGCGGGAATAGAACGAATAAACGACTCTATTCGTACTTACGTTTGGTGTTTGCTAGGTTCGCAAGCACAAACAAGATCGAGCATAACAGATCCTTCTACTGGCTTTGGATGCACAAAAACAATTACTTAGCAAATTTAGAGGACGCCATTAATTCTACAGTTGATTTTCCTTCAGTATTCAAAGGTACCAAAATGTTTTACAATTTCGCGAGAAACGAAAGTAGACTTTGCTGTTGGCACTGGTTTTACATGCTGCCTTCTGACCTCAGACTCCAGATAGGTACAATAATAAACTATAATAATGAAATTCTTATAGCAGGCAAAGAACAGAAGGTTGGGAAAAACGACATAAATTTCCCAGCCAGTAATATTTCAAACAATAAAGAACGCCCAAGATTAAGTCATCTAATTCCCGAAGTCCAAACCCCCAAAGTCATTGAAGACTCAGCAAAGCTCGCGGACTCTGTTCGCGAAGTCAAAAATAATGACCATGAATATGAAAAGAAAGGGGCTTGTTCTTGGATTAACTGGCCTAGGATTACTTGGGGCTTTATCTTACTAAATAGTAACCCAACTATTACAAGAACTAATGCCCATATAGTGCTCGGCCATAAAGCCAACTACTTTGCTTGCAGTAGACAAAAGCCAGCTGACAATACTCCCCAATTTCTGGTAAAGCGTTTACGGCTTTACCAGCTTTAATTTTTTTAATAAATTTTGCAAGATGATCAAGCTGTTTTTTTACCCATGATTTATCAGGCGGAGGCGATGGTGGTGGAGGCCCCTGAACTTTGACCACCGCCGCCTGTTTAAAAGCCAACACCAGTGTGCTTATTGCAAATCCTAAGGCTGTTATAACGCTTGCTAATGTGACTCCCTGCTCTCTAAACAAGGGGGTCGTATTCGTTCTGCTAGCGTTGTGTCTTCAATAAAAATTCTTTTGGGTAGTTTTCTTATTCTGTCACTTTAGTTCGTAATTGTTCTCGGTTAGTAGACAACACTTCTAGTCTTGCTGATCTCTCTGTTCAAGATCTTTTAGTCTTTGGGTTATTCTTTCTTTAATATCAGGCCCTAAGTTGGCCGTCATCAGCCTCAACGGTTTTTCTTTTTCTCTTTTTATTTTGCTCATCTAGTTCACCTAGTTTTGCTAAATTGTTTGTTAATTCGCCTCTGTGCTTCTTAAAGCATGATCAAGGGCTGCTATTTCTCGCATGGGTAGCGGTGAGTCGTGTATAGTCTTTAATGCTGTTTCTTCTGAAAAACTGGTTTCTGTTCTATTGCATTTATTATTTATCTGCCCATTTATTTAATTCTTTAAGTTCCATGTTTTGTATTTGGTTAGCTGTTGGGAGTTCCTGCAGTGTGTTTTGAAGTTTGCAACTGCATCCTTATCTAATTTTGGTTTAGAATTTCCAAGGCGATTTTGATCTTTTACACTGAGTCTTTGTTAATTGTACTCTTGCTTAAAAACTTTGATGGGTTGGTTTAGTTGTTTAAACCGAACAAGTTGTCCTTGGTCGGTTTTTTACAGACAATGACCATCTTCTAATTCAAAATCATTTGGGTCTATAAATTCGGGGGGTTCTTGGGCCCCAAACTTTTGTAAAATGCTCCGACCGTTCTTTCTGTTAATTCACGCCGCATTGAGAGCATTTAGCGATGCCGTGTCAAAGGGTCATTTCATCATGTCGTCTCCACGATCAAAAACATCATAATCTTCTTCAGCTTCAATTCCTGCCATGTTTTAAATAATTAACTTTTTATTTTGCTTCATAAAAAATGTCACAAGAATATGGCTCGATTCTTAACCCGCATAGAAGCCGAAAAAAGCCCCTTGCGTGAAGGGAAAAAAACGGAAATATTACTGTTCCAAATAATCCATCTACTATTGATGCGGATCAAATTCTTACTGTCAAATTTCCAAACTTAGGAGCGGATTTAATGATTGGTGCCAGGCTCTGCGCGACTTACTTTCAAAATAGAATCGCTTCAACAACAGACCCAAACAGGACAGTTGTCCAGAAATTTTGGGGCGGGCAATCGTTAAGAAAATTTCTATAAAAATTGAGGGGCAAGAAATATTTTCTTTACACAATGCAGACATATTTTTAACCTATTCTGATCTTGGCTAACCGGGAAAGAAAGGGATGTCTTGCGTTTCAAGGAATCGAAAATGAGAAGCACTAAAACATAGAATAGGCGCTGGAGATACTAAAGACGGCAAAAGTATGTAGCCGTAAATTTTGCGTATGGAAATCGCTTTTCCCTACCCTTAGAATTTGAGTTGTTAAAAGCGCATGCTCCAACTTTCAAGGTGCATTTAAAAGACAGATTGTCTATGAACTAACTTTTAATGAATACAAAACGTGTTATTAGATCATCAGACACCGAAGCAAAGTACAGCATTTCTGACATTTTTGTTAGAGTTTGACGTTGTTAGCAACCCCTTACTTAGCACCCGCGATTGACAACAATATCAAGACAAAATTAGCAAAATATTACAAAGATGATTCATCAAAACAACATATCCAGAAAACAGGCAGAACTATAGGAATTTTAGTTTTAGCCCTCGCAGCAAGATCGCATTAAAGGTATTTTATTGCCTCGAAGTGAAGAACCGTTCAAAGAGGAATGAAAAGTTTTTTAATCCAAATAACGAAAAACAATGTTCGATTGAGGTGCCTAACCAATTTACTAGCGGGCTTAAACCTTATCAGCATTTGATGAAATAAGAAAACTTTTTAGGCGGGGTGAGAAATCCACAGTTACCTTGTGTCTAAAGATTTCCTTCACAATTTGGCTTGTGATTATTTAACAACCAAAATACGGTTTATGGATTGAACTAAGGTCAAACAGAGGATAATCAGTTGCTTTGGGAAGCGGAGAAAAACTGTGAGAGACGTAATAAACATTCAAATTGATAAAGGGAAAAAGAAGCCGATAAACCCCTTAATGTACATTTGTTTTATATATGATGCGCAGCTGACTATTAAAAAAACAATTAGAAGATATACAATACTAAATTATTTTTATTTTATAAAAAGCATTTTCTGTTCAGGTTTATCCAAATGTGCCTACAGCGCCGCCAAGAGAAAAGATAGTAGAAAACCCTGGCATAAAAACCTTCAGATTAACAAACATTAGCAAATGCAGCAAGTACTAGAGCAAGACCTTTCAAAAATACGCAAAACCAAACGAAAGGGATTTGCTGCCTTTAATTTCTGTACATATGTTAATACTGGGCATCGACTATAAGTGCTCTATCAGCAGGAACAAGTGTTGGTCTCTTTTGCAACGGGCATAGGCGCACCCGCAGCTTACCTCTAGGAGGTTTGTTTTTTAGCTCTCGGTCTTTTGTTCATTAGCTGTAAGTGCGGGCTGGCAAAAATTTAAAAACTAAACTCCAAAAGCACACAGCTATGGTTCCCCTAATAACGGCCCTTTAAAATTAGTTCGTTCAAACTGACAATAAATAAAGCACTAGCTGACTCAAACATCACGGATGGAGAATTTAATCGTTTACAGGCCGATTTGATGACTACAAAAGACAAAAGTTTGATCTTCAAAGAAAGGCGAGGACAACTTTTTCTCAACAGCCAGACGCCGAGCAGATAAAAAAGGAATGCTTAAAAAAAGTAAACGAAACATTAACTCTGTTCTAAACAGTCACAGTAACAACAACGAAGGGTGTTATACTTTGTTTATGAGTCCAAAGCACAAAAAACCGTTTTATATTAATTCTGATTAAGTATTTTTTTTTTAATTTAAATAAATATTTTGGGTTAGAAAAGAAACTCAAAAATGGCTAAGATATATGAAAGGACCAGACGAATTGTTTGAAGGAATGCTTGAGAGGGGAGCGGGTTTTTCAAGAGCATGAATATATTTTATTTAGAAGCATTGATCCAACAAACGTACAGGCAAGCGTTGTTCATGCAATTTCTCAAGTTCCAGGTTAAACTAACAATAGACCCGCCAGTTTAAAGGTAATGTTAGCTGTTTTAATCGACTATGTAAAATAAAAGAAGAAATCTAGAAGTTGGGTCCAATAAAACAACAGACTATTCTTTCTCATAACGACTTTAACACCCGTTGGGCAGACGAAACTGTTGCAAAAGTTTAACGCTGCCGCTGAAAAAAGCCAAAATGAGAGGCTCTGGTTGGTCAGAGGGCGAAGTTTTAGAGATTAGATTAAAAAAAGGCTAAATATGCACCGATTGTTGGCAAGTTTACATTCCATGCCTCGGGGTTGGTAGCGAAAAGAGCAGTTCTAAACATAAAGAATTTAGACAACAAATGTTTTATGTGGTGTGTTTTCGCAGGCTGCATTATATCCGCAAAACGCAGAGAGAGTGTCTAAACTATCGTCCTTAACATCAATGATCTTAACTTCAATGGAATATCCTTTCCTGTTAGTGTAGAAACAAATTGATCAGTTTGAAGAACAAAACAACCAAAACTGTTAATATTTACACATGGGATGAGGAAACAAATCTACAGCCCATTAAAGTGTCTAAGAACAGCCCAAAAAATTGGGGAACAGACAAAATCATGTTGACTTACTACTGATGTTTTCACCAGCGGGCTACCGCATTACACATTAATACGAACAATGAGTAAACTGATGCAGCCATACTTCAAAGATGGGCACAAACAAGAATTCTGCAGAAAAAGTTTAACAAAAATTCCATCTGTGCAAGCCGCGAGCGAACATATAAAAACATTGTATTAACCCGTTGACTGTAATACAGAACTAATTTTCGCCCCCCCCCGGACTAAAGTTAGTTTTAAGACCTGGAAACGGATGCAAACTAGTCCATATGTTGTTTACGCAGACTTCGAATCGCTCATTGTTCCCTTTTGAAGGGCCAACCCCACAAAAACTTCGAAAAACAGTCTTAATGAGTAATCATCAGATTTGTTCATTTGCCTTCATTGTTGTCAGGTCGGATGGCGCCCATTCAGCACCAGAATTGTATAGAGGCCCAGTGCTGCAGAATACTTCTTAGAACGCATGCAGAAAGTGCGTAATGACTGTTCTAATAATCTAAATTATCTGAAATCATAATGACGCCTGAAGACCAACAACAGTATGACTCAGCCACACATTGTTGGATTTGTGGTTTAGAACTCAGTGAAGAAGCAACAAATCCAAAAGTAAGAGACCATGATCACATTAGTGGAAAGTTCAGAGGAGCAGCGCACAGTAAATGCAATCTTCAACTAAAGTTTGAACCAAAGACATGGAAGCTGCCCGTATTCTTTCATAACTTGCGAGGTTACGACTCTCATCTTTAATGAAAACAGTGGACGATGCCTTCAGGTTTTCATGCATTGCACAGTCATCAGAAAAGTACATGTGCTTTAATCTGAAACATGTCTTTTTATACTCTATGCAGCACATGATGGGTTTATTTTGAGTCACTGGCTTGTCCTTAAAGTCCTGCCCAAACAGAAGAATATTTTGACTCAACTCTTGTTAGAAAGGGCGTTTACCCTTATGAGACATGAAACAGTTGGGAAAGGTTTGTGAAGCACACTTCCTCCTAAAGGCGCGTTCTTTTCTAGTCTCAGAGGAAAGGACATTAGTGATTCTGATTACCAACATCTCAAGATGCGTGGCAGAAGTTAGATTGTAAAACAATGGGAGACTATCATGATTCATACTTGAGGGCCGATGTTGTTTGTTTGGGAAAACGTCTTTGAAAACATAGAAAGACCTGCATGAAAAAATTACAGCCTGGATCCCGCGCATTACATTTCTGCGCCCGGGATGAGCTGGGATGCTTTCCCTTTAAAATTTACTGGAGTACAGATTGATTTATTGTCTGTTTACCAATGATTCAGATGATTGAAAACGGATTGCGCGGAGGAATTAGTATGGCGTCGCATCAATACTGTTTAAAGCAACAACAAATACTTGGACGACTATGATCCAAGTAAAAGGTCTACTATTCATGTATTTAGATGCAAACAATCTGTATGGATGGGCAATGGCGCAATCACTTCCATTAAGTAACTTTAAAAATGTACACAGGCGCGATCCGAATAATATTCAAAAGGCATTTAAAGTGGTTGGGCAGTTTAAGCCTGATCAACAGCGTGGTTTCTTTCTAGAGTTGACTTAGAATATCCTCATGAACTCCATGACCTGCATAATGACTATCCATTAGCAGCAAAAAGCCAAAAGATGAATCCAAGAGAACCGCCTAAACTTGTGCCTAATCTTCGGGGAAAAAAAAATTATGTCTGTCATTACAGACTTCTGCATTTTATTTAAGACATGGGTTGAAGTTGACAGCAGTTCATCGCATAATTGCTTTTGATCAAGAACAGTTCATGAAACCATACATCATGAAGAACACTGATCTCAAAAACTAAATCCACAGATGCTTCAGAAAAAGACTTTTTCAGCGATGAACAACAGCTGTTTTGGAAAGACTATGGAGAATCCGCACAAGCGCAAAGATGTCAGATTAGTCACCAAAGAGAACGAAGCAATTAAAACTGACTTCAAAACCAAATTATCAGGACTTCAGAAGATTTCATGATCACCTTTTTGGCATAATTTATGAAAAAAAAAAGTCAAATTAAACAAACCTGTATTTATTGGGTTTACTGTTTTAGAATTATCAAAGCTTTTGATGTTTGAGTTTCTTTAGACTACTTTAAGCCCTCGTATCCTGAGTCCAGAGTACTTTACACAGATACAGACAGTTTTGTTATTGATTTTCCCCACTGAAGAAAATCTATAAGACATGGAATTAGAAGTGGCTAAAGGTTTATGCGGGATGGTTTTGACACGTCGATTATCCTAAAGATTCGCCTTGCATTCAATTACTAATAAGAAGGTTTTAGGGAAAAATGAAGGATGAATTATCTGGAAAGGTGATCAAGGGGTTTGTTTTGGGTTTAAAGGGCAAAAAAAGTACAGTATTTCGAGCCAGGAGAAAATCATTAAGAAAGCAAAGGGAATATCTCGCAGCGTTTTTGCAGTCAAACATATCACATGTTTAAATAAAAGAAGCATTGTTTGGCAATAAGACTTTTTCAACATGACAACGTAAAACTGCGATCTAAACTACATGAGATCAACACAACAGTTGTAACAAAGAAGTCGTTAGATGAACAAACACAAAAGGTGTTTTTATCCCGAGTTTCATTGATTGGTCATTAAGAACTGTATAATTAAGCGGAACTGTGTCGGGGTATCTGCAGTTCTTCTTTAAAAGTCTTAGGGCTGGTTGTTTTGTGGTCATTCTCGTAATTCAGGCGGATTCATCTTACAATTCTTTATTTTATATGATAACCTCCAAACTGGATCTGTTGCCCTGTGCAGGTCCCTTCTGCTTCCCCCGAAATAACCTTAAAAACGG
>JAFLJL010017924.1:42280-54780 GCA_018398815.1 Conus ventricosus | reverse complement strand
TGGAATAGATCCTGCTCTGTCATTGACTGGCGGAATGTTTGGCCGCTCAGTAGGGAATCATTTGAGGGCAGGAATTGATCCTGCTCAAGTTCCAATGACTGCGGACTGTTTGGCTGCTCAGTAGGGAAATATTGAGGGAGGAACTGTTCCTGCTCTGTCAATGACTGGCGGATTGTTTGGCTGGGCCTCAGTAGGGAATCATTGAGGGAGGAATTGATCTGCTCTGTCATGACTGGCGATATGTTTTGTAGCTCAGTTGGGAATCATTGAGTCTTTTTTCGCCTGACGATGGTGTGTGGGGGGGGGGGGGGGGGGTGGTAAATGGGTGGGTCGGGTGGAGAGAGGAGAGATAACCACTCATACAAAGATAGATATCTAATATCCATCCATCCCATAAAGATAACATGCTTGGCATAGATTTATAGATTACATGTGTAGATACATACAGACATTGATTTTAGATATCAATATATATATATTATATATGTGTGTGTGTTGTGTGTTTTTCATATATTTATATATATATATATATATATATATATATATATATACAAACAAATAATAAATTCCAAGGATAAGTGCTTACGCACCGTTCAGCAAACTAACTGAGCAGCTTGGTGTTGCAATGACGCAAAATAATATTGAATTATAAAAAACAATGCTTGCTCTTATGTTCGTAGATTGAAGAAAAATAGGGGAGATACGCATTCATATCTGCTGGGTGGTAGTTGATTCTGGCTAACTAAACAGTATGTGCTTGAGTGCGGTGAATGGGGTAAAATAAAATAAATGCTTCTCAAAATGAGCCTTCAGCAAGCTTATATTCTCCAAGGGGGAGCATCCTCCAAGAGGGGAGGGAAACTCACTAACATTAACTCCGGTATATACCGATATTTCGAAACTTGGTGGTTTCTCCTCAGTGACGCGGAATGTGGTATTCTTGGACTCCTCTGCCTTTTCAGTTTTAGTAGAAGATGCAATCCCAAAAAGGTTGGGTGTGCAATACCGTGGTATGTTTGTTGAGTTTCAAAAAACCATCCAAAGGTGCATCTAAGAAGCAAAAGAAAATCATAAAAGAGCAAAACAAGCTACATTTTCTTGTGAAAAGTAAAAAAAAATATAAAAAGATATCATCTAGACAAAGTGCTGTGGGCAAGTTCTTGGAATGAATCCAAAGGGACTAAAATACCACAAACTAATAAATTCCAAGGGATAAGTACCGCACCGACGTTCCAGCAACTTACTGAGCAGCTTGGTGTTGCAAGACTGCCAATAATATTGAATTATCAACAATGCTTGCTTCTTATGTCTTGAATGGGAAATATATATATATTTATATATATAACCTATATTTATTTATATATATATATATATAATATATATATATATATATATATATATATTTTTGTATATATATAAAATCAGGGTTAAAAAAGCCATTCTGGACGCAAAAGGGCTGCTCAACCATGGAGGGAGCGACATACCAGTTTAAATTAGTGATTTTTAAATGGAAGGGTTTAAAAACTACAAGCTTGTTTCAAGCTATAAGCGCTCTCATCAGGGTATACCCTGAGGGTGAGCGCTTTTATTTAGCTTGAACAAGCTTGTTGGGTTTAACCTCTATCATTTTAAAATCAATATTTTAAAACTAGTTTATATATATATACTAAACTATATATTTATATATAACTAGATATAATATATATATATATATATATATATTCTCTGCCCTTTCGGTTGTATAGAAGAGTTTGTTTATAATTCAATATTTATATATTATATATTGAGGAGAGAGAGAGAGAGGGAGAAAGAGAGGAGAGAGTGAGAGGAGAGAGAGTGAGAGAGAGAGAGAGAGAGCGAGAGACTGATAGATAGACTGCCTGATAGATGACAGAAAATAGATAGACGGACGGCGGGACGGACGGTCGGACGGACGGACGGGTACAGACAGACAGACTGACAGAAGACAGGACAGACAGATAGATAGATAGTCTGAAGATAGTTAGATAGATAGTTAGAAGATAGATAGATAGATAGATAGATAGATAGATAGAAAGTAGATAGATAGATAGTTAGAGGGCTGGATGGATGGATGGATGGATAGAATTAAACACAAGAATAAGAGTTTTTCTTCACACTCACGTTGGCGACCTTGTCGTGAACCAGATATTAGCCTTTTGTGATTTCATGGACGGATTTTTTTTGGAACAGCATGATAACACAACAGATGATGTCAAAAAATCTCCAAAGAAGGAAGGGTTGAGAGGTGAGGGGGTGTAGAGGAGATGGGATGGGGGAAGGGAAGATAGGGAGGGGAATGAGATGAGGGGGGGGGGATAGTATGGATGAAGTATCCCTTGCTGAGGTAAGGCAGAGGGGTAGCGGAGTGGGGAGGGGGAAGATTTACCACACCCTACCCCTTCTCTCCGCCATCTGCTTCCTCCCTCCGTCATTCCCCAACTTCTCAATCTCCCACTTCTCCCCTTGCCCTTTATGTATCTTTACACATAATACGCATGAATACGTTCAGTTATGACTATTTATAGTATAGCGAGTGCATGAAGCCATAACAGAAAATGTGTTGTAAAAGATCTGTAGCAGGATTGTGAGAGAGAGTGAGGAAGAGAGAGGAGAGTGAGAGAGAGAGAGAGAGAGAGTGTGAGAGTTAACTTCCTTTCCTTATAAAATCCACGTATCTTTCGATAACAAATCAAGATAGCTGTAAGATAACGAACAAGATAGCAGTGAGGGCTAGAGATTGGAAAGGAAATCCTGTCTAATTTGTTCAGCACGCACCCACCCCCTTCCGTAAAGGTCGATCATCATTTATCTTCACTCTCCTCCCCCCAATCCCTTCCCTCCCCTCAACCTCTGGCTTTTTTCCGCCCTTCCTCATGCTTGTCCGTTCCATCTTGGTTCAAACCAACGTGATTATCGACTGGCCACGATATGCACTTCAATGTCCTTAAGAAGAAGGGCGGCGGCTTTGTCAAAAGACGGTGATGCATGAAAGCAAGCATTTGTATGGCTTATCGCATTACCCTGGTAAAATAAAGTTTCGTTCTCTCTTCGATCTCTCTCTCCTCTCTCTCTCTCCCCTCACACCCACACACCCTAACAACACACACACACACTACAAACACGCACGCGCGGCGCGCGCACACACACACACACACACACACACACACACTCACAACACACACCACACACTTATAAATATATATATATATTATATATTTATTTATTTTTATTACATATATATATATTATTTATATATATATATATATTTATTTATATATATGTATTTGTTAAAATAAGGTTATTTAAAGGAGGAAAATCGACAATTTGTTTCTGCGGCGTTGCGCGAGTCATCAGGATGGTTTTTGTTTGCCACCGCGATTGTTTTTTTGGTGTGGGCTCACGTTTGCGGTTGGTTGCACGTGCGGGTTGGCCTGCACGTGTTTTTTGGGGCTTTCAGGTTTTTGTTTTTGGATGTGTTCACTAAATACGATTTCATTCATGCCTGCAGTTGTTTACTATTTCTGGTTTGGTGTTTAAAGTTGCTAAGTGTGGTTTGCATAGATCTAACCATTTTTAAGTTAAACATAGGTTGCACTTTTTGAAAACATTGATGTATGGTGTTGCTCTTTTTTGATTTCCAGGATATTTGGTAGCTTGGTTTGCGTCTTTATAGGTTTCCAGTTTTATTGCCTCAATTCTGTTTGGTTTTATATTTTTTCTTTACTAAATGGACTGTTTGTGGTTTGCCATATATGGTTTGAAGTGGGTTTTCAGTTGATCCCTATGATGGTTCTTTTTCATTTCTGATGTCACAGTTGCTGGTATACAATGGTGTTGTGGAGACATTTTTTTGTCTAGTGGGCACTGCTCTTTTCTGGTGCAATTGCCAAGTTTCTTTCTTCACCCTTCTTTGCTGTGTTGATTTTCTTTTGTTGGATGCGACAATTAGGTTTTAAGGTTGGGCCTAATGAGTTCGATAGTTGGACAGTTGGTTTTTGTTAAAATATTTTGAACAGTTTGGTCTTTTGGAAATGAAGTTGTTTAATTTTGAAGAATTCTTTCCCTGTGTTTGTTTTGAGTTTTCCCGTCTTTGGGGGTTATACCATATGATTTTTTATTTGACTATTTTTCTTGCTTTGTTTTGTTGTTGTTGGGTGTATTGTATTTTGTAATTGGTTCCACTGGTTTGTAGTGACTCCTGGTAGTCTGCTGCTGCATTGTTGATCATCTCTCATTGCATGAAGTTTGATAGCCTCTTTTTATGCCATGGGGTATGGTCTTTAATACAGGATGGTGGGTGGTTACTTTTTGGTGTTTACATTAAAGAGGTGTGTCGTTGGGTTTCTTGTATGGTTTATATATGTGTTTTGTTGAATCCAATGTTATGTCTAAGTTGTTCACTACCTTTTTGTTTGCTTCAATTGGTATATCTTTAAAGTTGTGGTTTTGGAGATTTTGCATAGTTCTTTCCTTCGTGTTTTCGATGGTTCTTCGGGTTGTTGGTCAGTGCAAGCCTATGGCCATCGTCTCTGTATTGTCCGACTTGGTTCCGAGTTTTTTCTTGATGTTGGACAGCATGAATAGTCGACAAGTTCACATGTTTCTGCACCTATATGATCCCTTGGTTACTCGAATGTTGAATTTCTGTTGGTTTTCTGATCCAGGTTTCATTTTGCTGTGTAGTATGTTTTCTTGGTGTGGAGAATGATTTCCATTTCTGACAACTGCTATGTCTGTGTGGTTACTGGCAAACTTCAGGCTTGGTGAGTAGTTCCTATCTATTAGATGGGTAAAAGTCAACTACTGGCAAAATGTGATGAATACTGTATTACTTTGGTTTAGTGGTTTTTGAACCATTGGTTAAACTTCGTATGTGTTTTCCAGGGGTTGTATTCAGAGTTTGATTTTACGTTCTTTATTATTTTTTCCAGAATTTTCTTGCTTATTTATGCCCAATTCTAGATTTGGATGGGTTTAGTAGTCTACATGTTGGATTGTTTTGAAAATTAGGCTTTGTGGTCTTTGAGTGGTTATGGATAGTTTCTTTGTTGCTGTCGCTTCTTCCTGTCCCTTAGTCTATGCGCTCTGCAAGTTCTTTTTCTTTAGTGCGGATAGTTCATGTATATTTTTGTCGGCTTTTTCAGTCCCGTCAGTTTTGCCTGGATGTTTTTTTCAAGGCAGTTGAGAGTAATCTTCTGGTTCCTTTTGTAGTAGTTGATAGTATTATCAGCATTCACCAAATATTTTTTTGTTCTTTTTGTTTTGTGTTATTTGTTTTTTTTGTGTTGTTTGGAAAACCACGTTGTGATTTTTTGTAATTCAATATTGGTTATTCATTCTTTTTCTTTTGATCTTCAACATCATATGGTATAACCCCCCATTACGACGGGAAAACTCAATAACATACATAGGGAAAGAATTCTTCAAAATTTTAACACTTCATTTCCAAAAGACAACAATCTGATTCAAATAATTAAAAAAACCACTGTACAACTATCGTACTCATGTATGCCCAACCTTAAAAACCTATTTGTCGCTTCCAACAAAATGAAAATTCAACACAGCAAAGAAGGGTGAAGAAAGGAAATCTTGCAATGCACCTAGAAAAGAGCAGTGCCCTTGTGCCCATAGACACATAAAAGTTCCAAATCAAAAAACCATTGTATACCAGGCTTACTGTGACATCAGAAAATGAAAAGGAAAACATACATAGGGAATCACTGAAAAAAACCATCAATACCAGATATGCAAAACCACTTAAAGTCATTTAATATAGAAAAAAAAATATAAAAACCAAACAGAATTGAGAAATATATCTGGAAACTTAAAGACGCAAAAACAAGATACAATATATCCTGGAAAAAATCATAAAAAGAGCTCATCACCATACAGCATTGTTTCAAAAGGTGCATATATGTTTTCTAACTGAAAATGGTTAATTCTATGCAAACCACACTTAGCAACTTTAAACACCAAAACAGAAATAGGTATAACAAACTGCTGGGATAATGGAAATCGTTGTTAGTGAACACATCCAAAACAAAAACCTGAAATCCCCTAAAAAACAGTGCAGCCAACCCGCACGTGCAAACTACATACCGCAAACGTGAGCCCACACGCTATATTAAATCAACTTCGGGCGGTGGCAAACAAAAACCATACTGATGACAGCGCAACGCCGTAGAAAACATAAGTTGCCGATTTCTCTTTTAAATACCTTATTTAACAAAAATGTTGCTCCCCAAGGGGTCGAGCATCTCAAAAATTCATTCTTGGGTTTTTTAATCACTTTGATATATATATTATATATATTTATATATATATATATATAATAGATATATTATTATATATATATATATATATATATATATTTATATATATATAAGATACATACTTACTTACATACATACAGACGCAGCACGCAGCACGCACACACACCCACACACACTCATACTCGCACACACACACACACACACACTCCACACACACACACACACACACACACTACACTAACAAACCACTCATAGAAAGCAAATAAAACATATAAAAGCCACAAACAATACATAAAATGCCATAAACAGTTTAAAATGCACAACAATACATAAAATGCCATAGACATTTATATGCACCACCACACCAACAACAAACAACTATAACATCAACAACAACAAACAAAACACACCTCCACCACACCACCACCACACCACACCACCAAAACAAATCAAACAACATAAACAACAACAATCAACAACAACAACAACAAAGTCACGGTCACTCATTCCTACAGGCAATGCGTTTGCAGGCGAAAGCAGCATAAAACCATCAAGAATTTCAGAAATGAGCATTTCTGGGGATATCCTTTTGAGCATTCTGGGATATCCTTTTGAGCATTTCTGGGGATATCATTTTGAGCCTTTCTGGGGATATCATTTTGAGCATTTCTGGGGATATCATTTGAGCATTTCTGGGGATATAATTTTTTTCTGTGTCCCAGATCCAACTTCCATTGCTCTAAAACGCCGTCTGGGTGATTACTGTTCATAGTATTGGACTAAAGCATGGCTGTCCTGGTGGTTACTGTTCATAGTATTGGACTAAAGCATGGCTGTCCTGGTGGTTTAATGTTCATAGTATTGGACTAAAGCATGGCTGTCTTGTGGTTAATGTTCATAGCATTGGACTAAAGCATGGCTGTCCTGGTGGTTACTGTTCATAGCATTGGACTAAAGCATGGCTGTCTGTGTGGTTACTGTTCATAGTATTGGACTAAAGCATGGCTGTCTTGGTGGTTAACGTTCATAGTACTGGACTAAAGCATGGCTGTCTTGGTGGTTACTGTTCATAGTATTGGACTAAAGCATGGCTGTCTTGGTGGTTAACGTTCATAGTATTGGACTAAAGCATGGCTGTCTGGTGGTTTTATCGCCATCACTCAGTGTGACTGTTGTCACTGCTGCTGTCGTTGTTTCTTTGTCGTTGTTCATGTGTGAGCCTTTGGAGAACTGGGACTAGTTCTAAAAAGAAGACAGAATTGTTATTAATGGTGTGATTTATTTGATTTGGACTTTGTTGTAGTTACATTTTGTTGTTGTTGGCTTTAATAAGAAAAAATAA
The DNA here is from genome assembly GCA_018398815.1 of Conus ventricosus. Classification (NCBI taxonomy): domain Eukaryota; kingdom Metazoa; phylum Mollusca; class Gastropoda; order Neogastropoda; family Conidae; genus Conus; species Conus ventricosus. The sequence continues at coordinate 47,145 of JAFLJL010017924.1, read as the reverse complement.
TAAAAGAAGTATCTACCGTCACATAGGACAGTTACTGCACGAGTCTGTAAAGCCTTTCTGCTAGGCAAGTTAACACTCAGAGAAGTTTTATTAATTATTTAGTTTGTTTTTGTTTTTGTTTCTATTTTCCTTTTCTTTTTTGTTTGCTTATTTTGTTTGTCTTGTTTTGTTTCTTTCTTTCTTTCTTTCTTTATTTGTTTTGTTTGTTTGTTTAGTTGTTTTGTTCGTTTCTGAACGAATGATTGGAACAGCCTTCGAGCTCATTTGTACCTTCGGGCTTTGATAAAGGAGGACATTATAGAGATTGGAGGTAGGGTTGGAGGAAAGAATGTAGAATGGACAAGGCAGAGTGGGAAGGGGGGTGGGGGGATTGGTTCGTCGGCGTTCTTATTGATCATTAACTCCCGCAAAGTGGACGGTCACGATTGAGCAGTCTCGTGAACTCATCTTGATAACAGCCTCTTTCTACTCTCCTCTACCGACACTCCATCCCCCTCCGTCCCCCCACTCCCTCCCTCCTGCCTTCTTCTCTCCCTCCCCCCCCTCCCCCCTCCCGCTTTCTCCTCCATACCTGTCCTGCAGTCCCGATGCCAACGTCACGGAGATGTCGTCATGATATGTCAATCAACGCCTGTGGCCTATTAGGACTTGATAACATCAAAACGACAACAAAAGGATTGTCACCCCCTCCCCTCTGCTATCTCTGTGTGTGTGTGTGTGTGTGTGTGTGTGTGTGTTGTGTGTGTGTGTGTGTGTGTGTGTGTGAGCGCGCTCTCTCTCTCTCCATCTCTCTCTCGCTCTTCTCTTCTCTGCTCTGTCTGTCTCTCTCTCTCTCTCTCTCTCTCTCTCTCTCTCTCTCTCTCTCTCTCTCTCTCTCTCTTCTCTCTCTGGCCGAGGGCTAAGGAATAGCCTGTTTACTGGTGACGAAAATGCATTCTCACGGACCCCCCGTTGTCCTGTCCGACCATTAGTGTCAGGGGACTGATGACGTCACCCGTTGTCTGTCCCACCATTAGTGTCAGGGGGCTGAGACGTCACCCGTTGTCATGTCCGACCATTAGTGTCAGGGGCTGATGACGTCACCCGTTGTCCTGTCCGACCATTAGTGTCGGGGGGCTGATGACGTCACCCGTTGTCCTGTCCGACCAATAGTGTCAGGGGGCTGATGATGTCACCCGTTGTCCTGTCCGACCATTGGTGTCAGGGGGCTGATGACGTCACCCGTTGTCCTGTCCGACTATTAGTGTCAGGGGGGCTGTTGACGTCACCCGTTGTCTGTCCCACCATTAGTGTCAGGGGGCTGATGACGTCACCCGTTGTCTGTCCACCATTAGTGTCAGGGGCTGATGAGGGTCACCCGTTGTCTGTCCCACCATTAGTGTCAGGGGGCTGATGACGTCACCCGTTGTCCTGTCCGACCATTGGTGTCAGGGGGCTGATGACGTTACCCGTTGTCCTGTCCGCCCATTAGTGTCAGGGGGCTGATGATGTCACCCGTTGTCCTGTCCGACCATTAGTGTCAGGGGGCTGATGACGTCACCCGTTGTCTGTCCCACCATTAATGTCAGGGGCTGATGACGTCACCCGTTGTCTGTCCCACCATTAGTGTCAGGGGGCTGATGACGTCACCCGTTGTCCTGTCCGACCATTAGTGTCAGGGGGTTGATGACGTCACCCGTTCTCTGTCCCACCATTGGTGTCAGGGGGCTGATGACGTCCCCCGTTGTCCTGTCCGACCATTGGTGTCAGGGGGCTGATGACATCACCCGTTGTCCTGTCCCACCATTTGTGTCAGGGGGCTGATGACGTCACCCGTTGTCCTGTCCGACCATTAGTGTCAGGGGCCGATGACGTCACCCGTTGTCTGTCCGACCATTGGTGTCAGGGGGCTGACTACGTCACCCTTGTCCTGTCCGACCATTAGTGTCGGGGGGCTGATGACGTCACCCGTTGTCTGTCCGACCAATTGGTGTCAGGGGGCTGATGACGTCACAATAACACGATCAACACAACGCTGAGAACAGAATATCGAAGATACAGTCCCTGATAACACTGACAACATAACCCCTTAAACTACTGATTTAACTCTTCTGACAACATTAGCACTGTTAACACTTATGCACTAGAAACATTTTTTTTTGTCTTTTTATGTCCTTCAACCTCCTGTTTCATTACAAGATTTTCACGCACGCACGCACGCACGCACGCACGCATGCACGCACGCACGCACGCACGCACCCACAACACACACACACACACACACACACACACACACACAAACACACACACACACACACACACCACACACACACACACCAAAAGCAAAAAGGGACGCAATTCATTTTTGTGTGAGAACAAGCGCAAATGCCAAAACAATAACACTGACAAACATAGAGGGTAAAAGCCTAACATGAACGAATTAAAGACAAACCAGTGTCCGAAAAGGGACGCAGTTTTCCAGTGTTAGCAATGCTGACTATGTCGTATAACTGCGTCCTTTTCTCCAACCCTATTTTCCTCTTAAATGAACTACGTCACGAAACTCGAACATTGAAACACCAACAACTTAACTATAACAATGAAGGAATACGAAGGAAAAACCGTTCGCAAGCAAAATTAGAAAAAAAAGAAAGAAGAAAACGGTGCTTGAAAACGGACGCAGTTTTCACATTCAGGCTGGAATGGCGTAAATCTGCGCCCCTTTTTCTTTTCGTTTTAAACCCTCTTGTTTCTGTCATTCTTTTTAAACCCTATTGTTTCTGACAATACAAATATATCTGCCTTCAAAAGGGAAATTTCGATGGTTCCCTTATGCAGCTAGTGAAGAGTTTTCATATCTGTAACATTTTTTTTTTAATTTCATGTTCACAGTTTCTCCATCTTCAAACTCCCCCCCCCCCTCCCCCTCCCCTCCTTAAGTCCAAATCTTTGCCAAGTCATTACTATGAAGACAGTTCAGTTGTTGGCCTGCGCTTGTTTTTTCCCCCACTATTAGATTGTTCGTCTATGTATTTGCCTGATTTTATTCAAGTTTAAAAGGCTGTGCCAGTCTTGAATAAAAGTTAATCTGTGTTAGGTTTCCTTATGGGAGCAAAACAAACCCCACTTAATTGTTTACTGTTTATCGCCTATTGTTTCTGTCATTTCTTTTAACCCTATTGTTTCTGTCATTCTTTTTAACCCTATTGTTTCTGTCAAATGAGCGATGTTGTGAGGTGTGATTTCAAAATGCAGCGTGCACAGCCAATCAGGAAGAAGATAGAGGTATGTCATTCCATCACATGTTCACACACCCAAGTCGTTGAGGCGATCAAAGTTCAGTGACTTAAAATCTAGTTTCTCAACTGCTGTCTCTGCTCTCTCCTCTTTGTTCCTTCCCCTTAACCATCTCCACCCCTTCTCCCCACCCCTCACCCCCCCCCCACACACACACCCCGTGTGTGTGTGTGTTTTGTGTATGGTGTGTGTGTGTGTGTGTGTGTGTGTGTGTGTGTGTGTGTGTGTGTGTGTGTGGTGTGTGTGTGTGTGGTGTGTGTGTGTGTGTGGGGTGTGCGTGTGCGTGCGTGTGTGCAATGTGAAAACAGACAAAATGCAAATACGTGTAACATGTCCCAAAATTTCGGCTTTACTGCCTTCGTCAGGGGGCAAAGACTGTGCAAGTAACAATGCTCCCATCCCTGACTCTCATTTCTTTGACCAAATATTATAAAATCATGCAATCGGATTAAAACAAACAAACAAAGATATCAAAACATGGCACATAATGTCTAAAACAAAGTGCATTATTAGAGCGGAACAAGAAGTGGGGAAGGGAAGGAGGGGGTAGCAAGTAAGCTTAGCATATTCACATTACCAGAACAGATTCATAATATTGATGAGAGAGAGAGAGAGAGAGAGAGAGAGAGAGAAGAGAGAGAGAGAGAGGAGAGAGGAGAGAGACAGAGAGAGACAGACAAGACAAGACAAAATTCTTTATTTACGAGGATAATAGATAAGCACTGATGTGCTTTTTTACATCCAGTCCTCGCCCTGTGTAGGGTCAACAATATAAAATAAAAGGTAACAAAGGAAGCATGCAAAAGTGACTAGAACTACAATACAATAGGGGATTAAAATTTAAAAAGGGGAAGAAAGAGAGAGAGAGAGAGAGAGAGAGAGAGAGAGAGAAGAGAGAGAGAGAGAGAGAGAGAGAGACGCAGGAGCGAAGGGAGTGCGGGGTAAGCCTGCAGAGAGAGAGAGAGGAGAGAGAGGAGAGGGAGAGAGAGAGAGAGAGAGGGGAGAGAGAGAGAGAGAGGGAGGGGAGGGAGAGCGAGAGAGACAGAGAGGGTGGGGGAAAAGAGGCTAGAGTGGGTGCGATAAGAGAGCATGTTTAGAACAATCTGACAATCAGAAAATTCCAAAGAGATACAAAACAATCAATTTTGAAACACCGGGGGGCGGGGGGGGGGGGGGGGAGATAAAAATAAAGCACAAATGGAGGTGGGAAATGCATAATGATAGCCCAGTCGCCACGGGTAGGAGGGGATATCATATGGATAAAAAATCAAGTTATTCCAGCAGAACCGTGAGAGAGAGAGAGAGGAGAGAGAGAGAGAGAGAGAGAGAGAGAGAGAGAGAGAGAGAGAAAAGAGAGAGAGGGGAGAGAGAAGGAGAAGAGAGAGAGAGAGAGAGAGAAAGTCACATAAGAACACAAGCATTTCGACAGAATGACAAGAGGGCAGGAGGTAGTAGGAAAACACACACACACACACACACACACACACACACACCCACCCCAAAACACACCACACACACACAACACACACTACATGTATCAATAAGCAATTACAACAAATAAAATGTGCATTTCAGTACAAAAACACTTT
>JAFLJL010017924.1:0-26794 GCA_018398815.1 Conus ventricosus | reverse complement strand
GACCAAATTAAGTATAAAATTCGATTTAAAAACTCCTGCTTAGCAGGATTGCCTCAGCGTTCATGTCCTTGTCTCTAAGTAAAAGGATTTGCTAGCACGTGGTGCTTCCTTTTATAACCGGAGGGAACCCACAAGGTCACTCAAACAGAAGTCACATGGGCGCCTCCCCAGGACATAATCATTTCTTTGTTCTAATTGGAAATTATTTAAAAACCTTCCTTTCTATTTAAATGAGTGATCCTTAATTTATACAACTAGTAAAGATTTCCTAGAATGTTACAATAATAGAAATCCCTAATACAGTTTATTTCTTTTGGGTTGTTGTTTATTTTCTGCGGGACTACTTCCTGCTTAGTAAAAATTTCCACCAAACTATACATACAGCATCCGTGCAATTCTCGACTCTTTCTGTTGTTGTTTGCACAGATGTTGTGCAGAACCAACCTGGCTGTAATCTACCACAGAAATTCCTTATTTTATGTGGGGGTTACACTTTCTTACATACTTACCAGGAGTGGCGGTCAATGTTATACCATACCTGCATCAAATATTGACAGCCACTTACATTCTTTTTATCCCAGTTCTGTACAGCTGTGGAACTCACTGCCGGGTGCCATCAAGATTGCCACAAATGCAATCTCATTTAAAAAAACAAATTGATACGACAGTTTTGAGATCTGCATATTGACGATTTTCTATTTTTACTTCCCCAGATATTTTACTGTTACCTGGGCCTGAATTTGGCCATTGCTTTTAATTTCTTGAATATCGAGTGCGACCCCTTGTTGCCAAATTTGCTCCAGGGGCCAACAGTCTGAGTCGCACTATTTTATGTTATTTTATTTTACTTTTTAACATGCGCGCTGGTGACCTACTCGTTTTTGAGTGAACCAGTGTTTTAGGAAGAAGAAGAAGAAGAAGAACTTAAATACTCCTGCTTTGTTTACTTGATGTTATGCATTTCAGGAGTTTATCATCATCCTTTAGTCTAACGTTAATTAAAGGTTTGGGATTTGAGAAAACTGAACAAAACTGCTTGTTTAGTAAATTTGCTTTCCCTTCAGGGTCCTGTATTAGGTTATTCTGGTTGTTTCTCAGGTCTGGAATCCCTATGTTGTCCTGTCTCTTACTCCTTATGTAAGACCATAATTTCTTGTTTTGATGATCACCTTCTGAAATCATCGAATTAACATAATTGGAGTGAGCAAGCCTACATTCTCTCTGACACCTTCTCTTAATATGTTTATACCTAACCAGTAATCTTTCTGAATTAGGATGTAGTTTCAATTTCTTAAAGAAACGATGTTTCCTTCTCAACAAACGTTTAGTTTTTGTAGTAATCCATGGCTGGTGGTTCTTGCTTGAAGTTATTATGCTCATTCCTTGTAGTTACAGTGTTGTTGAAAGCAATTCCTGAAAATCAATGCTGATCTATTTAATTTTCATTTTAGATGTATCAGAAATTTCGTTTTGAATTGTGTTCCATTTCTTGGCCACACTCGGGCCTAGAATTACAAAGTTGGGCGAGTTGCGACGATGGATGAATGAAGGGAAGTAACCCTTATTTGAAGAGTAAACCATTGAAACGTATGAGTTGCTTCCCTTTGCGGTATTCTTCTTCTTCTTCCTAAAATACTGGTTCACTCAAAAACGAGTAGGTCACCAGCGCGCATGTTAAAAAGTAAAATAAAATAGCATAAAACAGTGCGACTCAGACTGTTGGCCCCTGGAGCAAATTTGGCAACAAGGGGTCGCACTCGATATTCAAGAAGTTAAAAAATGGCCAAACTCAGGCTCAGGCAATAGTAAAACATCTGGGAAGTAAAAATAGAAACTCATCAATATGCAGATCTCAAAACTGTCGAATCAATTTGTTTTTTAAAAGAGATTGCATTTGTGGCAATCTTGATGGCACCCGGCAGTGAGTTCCACAGCCGTACAGAACTGGGATAAAAAGAATGTAAGTGGCTGTCAATATTTGATGCAGGTATGGTATAACATTGACCGCCACTCCTGGTGCTACTTTTATTCCATACTAGTTGTTCCATTGGAATATCAATTACTTTAGCTCTGCCTTTGAAAAGATGTTAAGTTTGATAAAAGCTCTTCTCTCTTCTAAGGGTTTCCATTCTAATTTCCTCATATTCTTCCTAGTATTCCCCTTTTCTCTGATGTGGTTCCCTGTTACGAACCGTGCTGCTCTCTTCTGAATCTTTTCGAGGTTATCAATATCCTTTAGATGGTAAGGATCCCAAACTGAGCAACCATATTCCAGTACTGGTCTATCCAGTGTTTTGTAGCAGTCGTCTTTAACCTTTTGGGGCAGTCATTGATATTCCTGTATAAGAAAGCTAAGATGTTATTTGCTTTCTTACATACTAAATTGTAATGTTCTTTCCATTTGAGACGACTATCTATAATCACGCCTAAATATTTTGCAGCATTAGTTTCTTTAAGAATAGTATTATGAATAGAATAATCTGATCTAATTGGTGAGCGTTTGTTACATATACGCAACACTTGGCACTTTTGGGGATGAAATTCCATTTCCAAGTTCTTTCCCACTCTTGTAAAGCGTTTAGATCTTCTTGTAGAATGCGTGTATCATTCTTGCTTCTAATTGTTCTATATACTAAACTGTCATCTGCAAAAAGCCTTATAGTAGTTCCAGGAGAGAGATTTCTACTTATGTCATTTATATAAATTAAGAAAAACAAGGGCCCCAGAACAGTTCCCTGTGGTACACCTGACAAGACTGGTTTACAATGTGATGACGACCCTTCCACAACAACTGTCTGCGTACTCCCAACGAGGAATGATCTAGCCCATTTTAGCAAAGAACCGCCAATGCCAATGTGTTCTAATTTAAGCAGCAGGCCCTCATGGTCAACCTTATCAAAGGCTTTAGAAAAGTCTAATAAAATTGCATCTATTTGCTGTCTGTTGTTAAGACAGTTATTAAAATCATTGAGAGTTGTTATAAGTTGAGTCTCATAATTCCTTCGCTGTCTAAAACCATGCTGGGCGTTATTTAAGAAGTCATATTTGTCAAGATGGTCCATTATGCTACTATATATTATGTGTTCAAGTAGTTTAGCTGATATAGATGTAAGAGATACAGGTCTATAGTTCTCTGCTTTTGTTTTGTCACCCTTTTTGAATAAGGGAACAATGCTCGCATCTCGCCACTCATCAGGTATTACTCCTTGATCCAGTGAAGCTTGGTAAAGTAGTTGGTATACCTCACTCAATTCACTGGCACATAATTTTAAGAGCTTGCCAGGAACCCCATCGGGACCAGTAGCTTTGTTTTCATTGATGTTGGTCAGTAACTTAAATACTCCTGCTTTGTTTACTTTGATGTTATGCATTTCAGGGAGTTTATCATCATCTTTTAGTCTAACGTTAATTAAAGGTTTGGGATTTGAGAAAACTGAACAAAACTGCTTGTTTAGTAAGTTTGCTTTCCCTTCAGGGTCCTGTATTAGTTTATTCTGGTTGTTTCTCAGGTCTGGAATCCCAATGTTGTCCTGTCTCTTACTCCTTATGTAAGACCATAATTTCTTGTTTTGATGATCACCTTCTGAAATCATTGAATTAACATAATTGGAGTGAGCAAGCCTACATTCTCTCTGACACCTTCTCTTAATATGTGTCACCGATCGGCGGTAGTGAATCAGCCGTCCATGTGTTTGGAGTAATGGTAATTCCGAAATAGAGAGCGTGTGCGTGTGTGCATATGTGTATATGTGTGTGTGCGAGCGTGCGTGTGTAAGATTTGGGGTTTTGGTTAAGGTGGAAGGTTAGGCTAGGTAGGGTGCTGGGGAAATAAGACATACAATATTCTTGAATTCCAGTCTTCATTATGGAAGGAGTGGAAGCGAGAGGTTGGTTTCGTTCCCGTTTGTTACCCTTTTGTTACTTTGGTTCTACACCAGAGAAGGCGGGCAGGATATCGGCTGTTGTTGGTGTTGTCAAGTCTGTGAGTTGTTGTGGTAAATTGTCGTGTTGTTGCACGAGCAACAACTAGTCCGTTGGTCCGGCGTGTCAGCTCTGCGAGGGATACGCTGCTCTGACCAATCGCTGTTTTGTGTTGTGAGTAGAGTTCGCTTGGTTCCGACCAGGTCGGAATGAGTTGGGGTAGCTTCACTTCGGTCCCTGGTGTTCGTCGGAGTGGACGCGCCTTGTAGTTGCGGCGGCAGCGCCGTTAGTCGAGCTGAGTGACTTCGAGTCATAGTCAGTGCCAGGTCCTCGTCGGGTCTGGTGTGCCCTTGCCTGTGCCGGGTTCTGTGTCGTCTCTGTTGGCAGCCACTTCAGCCAGTTGCAGAACTGGTGTGGTTGAACGTCTGTTTGTGCAGGTTGGTGATTTGTTAGGTTCATGGTGGTGTTGTTCGTCATGTTGTCTTGTATTATGGCGAGTTGTACTGTAGTTGTCATGTTATGTTTAGTTGTATTATGGTTGTTGCGTATACTGGTTATCTGGTATAATGTCGTCTTGGTTCGGTGATTGAAACTTCTTGTCAGCCGGTTTGTGTTGTTACTACTTTTCTGTATATTCTGTAAGTAGTGTACATAGTGGTTCCTGATTCGATTGTCATGTGATAGTTTGGCTAGACAATGTTGGGTTCGATATAATAACCGTTGATGGACGGTGATGTAGATATTGGTTGTGATTAGTTCATGTTAATTTCAGGGGGGTTAGTAAGGAAGTAATACGAGGTTGCATTTTGTTGAGGATCATAGTATGAGTCAGGTGCAGATGTGTCTGCGTGAATTGTTAAGGGATTGTGCTCAATTTCAGTTGCAAATAGTAGTGGTTCGTTGAAATTGATTAATGATTTCGGAGTCGACCTGCACAGCATTGAAATTGGTTAACTGTGCAGTGGGGCCAAGGCTAATTGGTAGTCGAATGGTTTATATTAGAGTACGGTCGTGACTATTCAATTTATATTGGTGTCTTTTCACTTTCGTTACGAGTCATGGTTCTCGACGCGGGTGTCGTGCGCGTGCAGACTGTATTTGTGACGTACGTATTTGGTACAGGACAGTGAGTCCATAGGGTTAGAAGTGGTTTTGGGTTGTTTTTTTTTAGTAAATGACAGTCGACACACATGCAGGGATGAATGTGTTTGGGACAGAATAGGATTGGAGAAAGATATCTTAGGTTGCAGGGAGACAGTCCCATTATGAATTTTAGTAGTCGGAAAGAAGGGTATGGTAAAGTTTAAGGCGGGTAGTTCAGCAGTTGATAGGATAAAAACGGAGGATGTGCCGCATGTAATATTGTATGAAGTATGGTTGTGTTGGCGTAACAAGGATTAACCACTGGATTGTCTGACAATAGATGACATGAGAGTGGGGGCTGGATGGAAATTTTGATGAACAAATCATGTTTTGATATATGATTATAATTGACAGTGCAAAGAGGGATGAGAATGTGAAGGATTGTGGCGGCGAGCCGATTCTTTTGTATGAATATGCTAGAACTGTGAACCGTTAGAAATTGATAAGTTTTTTTTTTGTTCTTTTGTTGTTGTTTTTTTGAGATGTGTATTACTACTGATTACTGTGTGGAAACATTTCCTTGTGAGATTGCCCATTTTCTAGTTTATTTAGTATTTCCTAAGGGGACCCATGGAGTCCGTGTTGGATTGCTTAGATTGGTTTTATTTCTCCGAGAATTATGTGTGAGTCATAATTTCAGATGTGTGAGCCATAATTTCATGGGTAATAGCGTGGATGGGGCTCAGGGAGAATATTGTTTTGTTGCTGTGGTAAAGGTTGGCAGGAAATGGATCTGATAACCCCAAAGTAACGGGTTGGGTGTATTCGAAATTCAAGGGGTCACTCTCATGCCCGAGTGGGAAGTAGGCAAGGGAGATGGAGAGTTAAAGATTTACCAGGTAGCTTATGGGCCTTATGACTCGGGTAGTAGCAAAATTACAGTGGTGGCCTACAGTTGTGTTAGCAGGTATCCTGTTCCGTCCTGAGGCTGGGGCCAGATCACCGCAGTCTACTGCCGCGTGCCGGCAGGTGAGCGGCGGTTTCCCGTGCCTGCTGCTTTTCCCGGGGAGGGAGACCATCCAGGCCGTCTGCCGTCTGTGAGGCAGCTCTCCTCCTGCTACCGGGGCTCTCTGGGAGTTCTCCAGCCACCCGTTGCTCTTCCCTGTTCGGGCGTCCCTTGAGCCCCCGGACTCGTCGAGAGGGCACCGCACCAGACCTTCTCTCACCCTCAGTGTCCGGCGGGGCCTTCAGAGGAGGAGGCGTCCTTCGAGCCCCGGACTCGTCGAGAGGGCACTGCACCAGGCCTTCACTCAATCGTTGTGTCCGACGGGGCCTTCAGAGGTGTTGTGCCAGCGCGGGGGAGGAGTCAGACTGAGGGGCCTTCAGAGGTGTTGTGCCAGCGCGGGGGAGGAGTCAGACTGAGGAGCCACGGTCGCCGCCGGGTGCAGAGTCTTCGGGGAGTCGGACTGTGGGAGGCCACGGTCAGCACCGTAGTGCAGTCGTCCGGGGAGGCGTCATCCTGTGAGGGGCCGAGTACAGCGCCGAGGACTGGAGCTCTCCGGGCCGGGATGGGTTGTCCCATGGGTGTGGTAAAAAGGGTGTAGCGTTAGGGAGTAGGGTTAAGGGTGTTAGCTACTGCCTCCTTTTGGGACGTAGTGGCCAGCACAGTGTAGGGTACTGTCGTTGCCTCCGTTAGGGACGCAGCGACCAGTTCGGTAGGGGTCCCGGGTCAAAAGAGAAGGGTGGGTCCTGGGGAGAGGTGTGGGTGGTAGTAGTTTAGAGATTAGAGTCCCTTGGGTTGGTCCTTGTCCCTAGTAGGTAGCCACCATGTGTGCGGGCTATCTCTGCGTCCTTAGGTCGCAGGGATATACCGCAACTGGTGCTTTAGTATAGATTAGGTTCTCATGGTCGTTTCAGGGTAGTGTGGGTCAGTGAAGAAGTGGGATACCGGTGTGTGAGTGTGGATGGACGTGAGTGGTGGCGCCATAGTGTGTGTGAAATAAAGAAGTGCGCATGATTGTAAAGCTGTGTTAGTGTGCTGTGTTGTCTGTTCTAGTGTGTAATAGGCGTGGGTAGGGGTGGTAGGGCCGTCCGGCTTAGCGACCGTGACAATAGTTTATACCTAACCAGTAATCTTTCTGAATTAGGATGTAGTTTTCAATTTCTTAAAGAAACGATGTTTCCTTCTCAACAAACGTTTAGTTTTTGTAGTAATCCATGGCTGGTGGTTCTTGCTTGAAGTTATTTTAGTAGGTATGTTGTCATCCATAATAAATTCCAAGTTAGTTTTTATACACTTCCAAAGGTCACTGACATTATCTTTAACACTATGGGACCTCAAAAAAAGACGACTGAAATCATGAGTATCCCTGCGCAATTTTGGTAAATCTGCTTGGTTCCAGAGTCTGATGGTACGTTTAGGGGGTTTTCTTCGAGAGGGTTGAAAGTTGCTCTCTAAGAGAATTATGTCATGATCACCCAGGCCTGCAATTAATTCCTGATTGCCTAAAGCGCCTGGACAATTGGTAAAAAATAAATCCAGGAATGCCTTACCACGAGTTGGTGCTTCAACTGACTGCACCAATCCAAGGTCTTTGGTGGCATCAAAAAACTGAGTATTAATATTTTTACTGTATTGATTACCAAGTATGGCATCTTCACCCCAATCAATATCTGGTAAGTTAAAGTCACCACCAATCCATAAAATTGCCTTCCTATTGGCCAAAACAATGTTAGAAATGTCTCTGCAGATAGACGAACATACATTTTCATCTGAATCTGGAGGTCTGTAAACTGATCCAACAATGACAGGTCTCTTATTCTTAAAATTAATCCTACAAAATAAACTTTCACTATTTTTGCCTTGATATAAAAACTCACTGGCTAAGTTCTTCCTGATGGCAATCAAGACTCCCCCACCTCTTTTTCCAAGTCTGTCCTTTCTATAAATATCAAAATCCTCCATTAGAAGTTCACTGCTGGATGTTCCAGTTTCTAGCCAAGTTTCTGTTCCAATTACAACATCAATGTTTTTTTCGGTGACTAAATTACTGAGTTCTTCCTTTTTCTTGATAAGAGATTGAAAATTTACGACTATGCATTTAAGTTTATCTTTTTCTCTTAATGGTTTGGGGTTCAATTGCACTTTATGATTTGGGATTTTATCAGTTTTAGAATCAGGGGTGGATGCAAACTTAGGACAAAATTTAAGGTTTTCTTTTGGGGATCGGTCTGGTGAGATAGGGTCAAAACGGTTGCTCTCTGAGCTGCAGTCTTTAATAGAATCTTCAAAAAGTCTCGAACTAAAGTTTGGAAGCCCGCAGGTAAAGCAAGTCCAAGATATATCACTATTGCATAATGCTTCATAAACTGCTGAATTCATTAACATACATTTAGTGTGATACCATGTATTGCAGACGTCACAGGCAACTGCTTTATGTTTCCATGTGACTGTCAAATTGCAAACTCCGCATGGATATTTTACTTTGGTGGACGGACCAGGATTAAGTTCTATGTCTCCCGATAGCAAGATAAGGCTTAAAAGCCATGATTTAACTCCTCTATGTCTAACTCTTTTAATCAAACAATTCCTTATCACTGTACTATTTCTGATGTTAATTGAAATCAGGGGTTCAAATCTGGGCCTAGTAATAGACGTGAGAACAGTACTCGGCACAGATGCACACAGGAGACTAACATGGTTCAGGTTGCACAAAGTTTTAAAACCTGCAAAAATGGAACTAAAGGCGTCTACATCTACATCTAAAATTTCAAAATTAAACTGAGTGCTAGGGATATTGTTGTTCCTGTCACATGTAAAAACAGCAAGGAAAAATAGAAAACTTTTAACGAAGCCGAGGAACAACACGCCGGTAGCCATCTTGAAAAGCCAAATAAGACTCACCTTACCTGAAAGGGTTTAAAACACAATTTCGTTAAAATAAAATAAAATTTAGCATTAAACTAACAACAGCCAACAGTGCTGATATTTAAAATTCACAGTTACTCGTATGAATAAAAGATGTAAAGGCATAAAAGATGTAAAAATGAATTTAAAAACGGGAGCTCCAAAAGCCAGGCAGCCTCCTCGTTGGACATGCGGATAACATTCTTGCTGGCTATGTTGATGCCAGGCATTTATTATCTTTTTTTTGAAGATCATGTGCGTCTTGGTGCTATGATTTAGGGACACACATGTTGCCCTTTTCAGAGGACGCCTGTTCCACACCAGAGAGGTGGCCGGGACAGATGAACGGGTGTGTGTCAACACCCTGTCCTGAGGTAGATAATGTTTTTCCCATGTTGATATTCTGTTGTAAATTTTTTGTTTTGTTTTGACATTTTTCAACATGTCCCTGTGCAATTCATTGTACCTTGGGTACCATGGATTTTTTTTGTAAAGCTGGTGGTCACAATGGTTATTGTTACCACAAGCCAATGTGTATGCAATCAATGGTATTGAATGAAGATGATATGTTTTCTTTTGTTGGAGCCATTGATTGAATGATGTTGTGCAGGTATTATTATGAATAAATGAAAATTTGTTTTCATATTATGAGAGACTAACTGAATCTGCTGAGTAATAATCTAGTCCATGTCCTGTTGATATGATTGCTGTTTTCCTGTTCTGTTGTCTTAATAGACACAAGGGTCAGTGCTGCCAGCATGCAGTACAACCTTTACTATAACAGAACAGATGCCGTTATCTTCACAGTATCTTAATGTTGTTATTTTATTTTGCTTTTGTTCCATTGTTATGCTGAGTTGATTTTTTTTGCAGATTCACCCATGGTTGTGTACTCATAGTTACAAATGTATGTTTCCTTTCATTCATGTTTTTGGAGATTTCTTCTTTTGTTGCCAATTTTCTAAATATGATGTTCCTGGTAATTTTCCAGGTTGGTTGGTAGGTTGGTTTGGTTTTGATTGACTGAGGAACTGAAATGAACAAAAAAGTCAAACATCAACACGGTCTTGGGTGATGGATGGATGACTCTGCCCTTGACTGCTTACACATTCACTTGAACCATCAAGCTTTAAGGTCAAATAAGTATTCTAAACAATAAAAATAAAATATAATTGATATCCCCTCAGTGTTTTGAACTTTTATCTATTCACAATTTTCTTCCGTGTGTCTACAGCTTCTGTTACATATTTTGCCAGCATCTTTAACAATGTTTCATCCCTTGTTTGCAAAATATTGTTTAGGTTTCGATTCTTGACTGTGTTATGATCAAAGAGTCTTGATGTTTTTCTAATGTTCTCATAAGCAGGACAAGTGAACAAAAAATGTAACTCATCTTCTCTAATGGCAATATCATTACACAATGGACATGAATCATCAACAGCATCATTATTCGGAGACCATCTTTTCTTAGCATTTTATCCCAGTGTTCTATTTCTAAATCTTGCAAGGATACCTCTTTGCAACCGATTAGATACTAGATGTAAATACTTTTCTGCCTCCAAGTTACTTTTGAAGAATAAGAACCAGGAATATTTATAATGTTCTTCTAGTTGGCTGTGCCAGTTTTGTTTATACGAGGAAATTAATCAGTCATTGCATTCAGACATAAAAACGGTTTCGTTTCCGACTCCCTGGCTCAACCACACTATTCCAAACCCATTCTCTGTTAGCACTTTCTTAATCTTAGAAGCCCAGCTAACATTTCCTAACTCACATTGTTGTAGCATCATGTCGTAGGCTTGCCTGCTCAGTCTAGCTACTGGTAATCGTATTACTTTACACCAGTATCTAACACACTTTACAGTACATCTGATGTACAAAGGGTACCTTCCTATTTCACCGTATGCTGTTTTATTGGACGAATGAATTGGAATATTTAAAAACCGTTTGATTGCATAAGTGTGCACTCTTTCTATTTTTAGACTATTTTCAAGTCTCCATATTTCAGCACCATATGTAAGAATCGGTTCAATCTGGGTATCAAATAGCTTCCAAAATATGTGTGGATCAGTAGTATTTAATTTCTTTAATGTTCTCAAACTATCACTCCTTTGCCTTTTCTACTTGTTTCACACCAAGCTAAATTCAACTTAATATTTTTGTAAAACCACACCTAAGTATTTGTACGAATTGGTGACTTTAACCTCAGAATTACCAAACCACCAAACTTCATTCCTAGCGAAATATCCACCTTTACAAAACACAGTAATGTTGGTTTTATCAAGGTTTACTGTCAACTGTAGTTTATCAGCTCCATGTTTCAAAACATGCAATTGCTTTTGCAATCCTATTGCTGTACTAGACAACAGAATTACATCATCAGCAAACAGCATCATAAAAATCTCCACAGAACCTGGAATAATCTGAATACCATGTTTACCAATTTCTTGAGAGTTCTATAGAAGCTCATTGATAAAAAAAACAACTGTGGGCTTAAAAGACAGCCTTGCTTGACTCCACGTGTAACCCGAAAAAAAATCAGAATAAACACATTTTTCACGCACACATGCCAATACAGAGTCGCACATTCCACGTAATTTTTTCTTGAAATTCATCTGCCAAAATATTGCCATACATTCATCAGCAAAATCTGCCTCCACACAAATGTTTGAATAATGCGGTTGCTTCTGTTTGGCACATTTTTTTTCTTGATCACATGAACAGTTTAATTTCCCAATTTGACAGACTATGTTTCCGACCAATCCGTTCACATACTCTCAGCACGCAAATTCGCACATAAAGGCGCACAATTCACGAGACATCAAAAAGTAATCGTTTACACTGCAATATCCACTGTCTGACACACATATGTGTAGCGACCACTTAGGTCGCCATAACACATACCATTTAGAATACATAAATCCAAAGCAGTGCACATATTCAACAACAATTTGCCATAATTTTTCAATGGTTTGTCTTCGGAGCATCTGTCAACACTGGTAATTGTTCAAGGGTTTTGTCTTC
Source organism: Conus ventricosus (assembly GCA_018398815.1). Lineage (NCBI taxonomy): Eukaryota > Metazoa > Mollusca > Gastropoda > Neogastropoda > Conidae > Conus > Conus ventricosus. The sequence goes on along the minus strand of JAFLJL010017924.1, from coordinate 14,859 downwards.
AGAGCATCTGTCAACACTGGGTAATTGTTCAATGGTTTTTGTCTTCAGAGCATCTGTCAACACTGGGTGGGTGACTGGACACCCTGCCTTTTAAAAACATCACATCGCAGTTTTCTGACTTCACTATCGCAGTTTTCCTGACTTCACTATCGCAGTTTTCATGACTTCACTATCGCAGTTTTCCTAACTTCACTATCGCAGTTTTCCTGCCCAATGATGAGACAGATTTGAAACCTACTATCCAGATCCCCCCACAATAAGACATACATATCACCATGAGCCAACAAGCAGTCAGTGACATATTCTTCAAGTAACGCCTAGCATTTTCGTCAAAATAAAGCATGATATGGGGACCCCTCAGGGGAACAAAACAAAATACACACAGAACATCTTTAACCCAGAACCAAACAATGACTTGCAAAGGATAAATGCACCAAAACATTTGACTTAATGTCAACCTCTTTAACACATGATATAAATTCATTTTAATCAAACATATTAGACCACCTGATCATCTCCTCCCCTGAGTAGTGAATTTTACAGCGAAACACACAAACTTGTATACCCGGAAAAGACGGTTGAAGAAAATTCACCTTCAAAACTTTTAACAAGACATGTAAAATCGAACAAAACTGACAATGAGATGAAGTCCATATCAAACAATTTTGAAATAAATTCCATTTTAATGACTATATAAGAAAGAACATGACTTTGTTTCACCACAACATTATCATCAAAAGCTCGGTCTGGGTATTTCTTTATTTTATTTTACAACAGCGGGGGCATCTCTCGCTCACACGTCTTTTCTCCCTATGCGCTCACCGCAAAAAACTGTCCCCTCCACTCTCCACATAGTTCATCGCACAAACTGTCCTCTCCCTTCCACACAGTTCATCGCAAAAAAACTGTCCTCTCCACTCTCCACACAGTTCATCGCACAAACTGTCCCCTCCACTTTCCACACAGTTCATCGCACAAACTGTCCCCCCCCCCCCCCCCCCCCCCCCCTCTCTTCATAGTTCATCGCACACAAACTGTCCTCCACTCTCCACACAGTTCATCGCACAAACTGTCCCCTCATCTCCACACAAACTGTCCCCTCCACTCTCCACACAGTTTACCATACAAACTGTCCCCTCCCTTCCCACACAGTTCACCGCACAAAACTGTCCCTCCACTCTCCACACAGTTCACCATACTAACTGCGCCCTCCACTCTCCACACCCGTTCCTGCACAACTGTCCCCCCACTCTACACACAGTTCACCGTAACAAACTGTCCCCTCCACCTCCACACCCGTTCACCATACTAACTGCGCCCTCCCATCTCCACACAGTTTTACCAACTAACATGCGCCCCCCACTCTCCACACAGTTCAATGCACAAACTGTCCCCTCCACTCTCCCACAGTTCATCGGACAAACTGTCCTCTCCAATTCTCCCCATAGTTCATCGCACAAACTGTCGCCTCCACTCTCCACACAGCTCATCGCACAAACGTCCCCTCCACTCAGTTCACCATAAAAACTGTCCCCTCCACTCTCCCACAGTTCAATCACACAAACTGTTTCCCCCCCACTCTCCACCCCAGTTCATCGCACAAACTGTCCCCTCCACTCTCCACACAGTTCACCAACAAACTGCCTCTCCACTCTCCACTGCCACCTCCACACAGTTCACTATACAAACTGTCCCCCCCACTTCTCCACACAGTTTCACCATACAAAATGTCTCCTCCACCCCTCCACACAGTTCACCCCACAAAATGTCCCCCACTCTCCCACACAGTTCAAAAGCACAAACTGCCCCTCCACTCTCCACACAGTTCATCGCACAAACTGTCCCCCTCCACTCTCCACACAGTTCATCGGGACAAACTGTCCCCTCCACTTTCCACACAGTTCATCGCACAAACTGTCCCCCCCCCCCCCCCCCCCCCCCACTCCTTCATAGTTCATCGCACAAACTGTCCTCTCCACTCTCCACACAGTCATCGGACAAACTGTCCCCTCCACTCTTTCCCCACAAACTTTTCCCCTCCACTCTCCACAACAGTTCACCATACAAACTGTCCCCCCCACTCTCCCCACAGTTCACCGCACAACTGTCCCCTCCACTCTCCACACAGTTCACCCTACTAAATGGCCCTCCACTCTCCACACAGTTCACTGCACAAACTGTCCCCTCCACTCTACCCCACAGTTCACCATACAAACTGTCCCCTCCACTCCCACACAGTTCACCATACTAACTGCGCCCTCCACTCTCCACACGTTCACTGCACAAACTGTCCCCTCCACTCTCCACACAGTTCACCATACTAACTGCGCCCTCCACCTCCACACAGTTCACCATACTAACTGCGCCTCCCCTCTCCACACAGTTCAATGCACAAACTGTCCCCTCCACTCTCCACACAGTTCAAACGGACAAACGTCCTCTCCATTCTCCACATATTCATCGCACAAACTGTCGCCTCCACTCTCCCAAGCTCATCGCACAAACTGTCCCCTCCAATCAGTTCACCATAAAAACCCGTCCCCTCCACTCTCCACACAGTTCATCACACAAACTGTCCCCTCCACTCTCCACACAGTTCATCGCACAAACTGTCCCCTCCACTCTCCACACAGTTCACCATACAAACTGTCCTCTCCACTCTCCACTGTCCACTCTCCACACAGTTCACTATACAAACTGTCCCCTCCACTCTCCACACAGTTCACCATACAAACTGTCCCCCTCCCCACTCCACACAGTTCACCGCACAAACTGTCCCTTCCCCCTCCCACACAGTTCAATGCACAAACTGCCCCTCCACTCTCCACACAGTTCCCTCCGCACAAACGTCTCTCCATTCTCCACATAGTTCACCGCACAAACGTCCTCTCCACTTTTCCACACGTTCATCGCCAAACTGTCCTCTCCACTCTCCACTAGTTCACCGCACAAACTGTCCTCTCCACTCTCCACACAGTTCAACGCACAAACTATCCCTCCCCTCTCCACCCGTTCAATGCACAAACTGTCCTAGATCCTCTCCACTCTCCACACAGTTCACCATACAAACTGTCCCCCCACTATCCACACAGTTCACCACACAAATTGTCTCCTCCACTCTCCACACAGTTCATTGCATGAACTGTCCCCTCCACTCTCCACACAGTTCACTCCACAAAATTTTCCCCTCACTCTCCACACAGTTCACCATACAAACTGTCCCCTCCAACTCTTCACACAGTTCATCGCACAAACTGTCCCCTCCACTCTCCACACAGTTCACCATAAAACTGTCCCTCCACTCTCCACACAGTTCACCACACAAATTGTCCCCTCCATCTCCACACAGTTCACCCCACAAATTGTCCCCTCCACTCTCCACACAGTTCACCATACAAACTGTCCCCTCCACACAGTTCACCCCACAAACAGTCCCCTCCACTCTCCACACAGTTCACCCTACAAACTGTCCCCTCCACTCTCCACACAGTTCACCATACAAACTGTCCCCTCCACTCTCCACACAGTTCACCATACAAACTGTCCCCTCCACTCTCCACAAGTTCACCACACAAACAGTCCCTCCACTCTCCACACAGTTCACCATACAAACTGTCCCCTCCACTCTCCACACAGTTCACCTACAAACGTCCCCTCCACTTCCACACAATTTACCACACAAATTGTCCCCTCCACTCTCCACACAGTTTCACGCCAAACTGTCCCCCCCAATCTCCACACAGTTCATCGCACAAACTGTCCTCTCCACTCTCCACACAGTCATCGCACAAACTGTTCCCTCAACTCCCCAGACAGTTTATTGCACGAACTGTCCTCTCCACTCTCCACCAGTTCACCATTCAAACTGTCCTCTCCACTCTCCAGACAGTTCATTGCACGAACTATCCTCTCCACTCTCCACACAGTTCACCATTCAAACTGTCCCCCCCACTCTCCATACAGTTCACCCCACAAACTGTCCCCTCCCCTCTCCACAAAAGTTCACAGCATAAACTGTCCCCTCCACTCTGCAAAACAGTTCACCATTCAAACTGTTCCCCTCCACTCTCCATACAGTTCATCGCACAAACTGTCCCCCACTTCTCCACACAGTTCACCATACAAACTGTCCCCTCCACTCTCCACACAGTTCACCGCATAAACTGTCCCCTCCACTCTCCACATAGTTCACCATACAAACGTCCCCTCCACTCTCCCCACAGTTCACCGCATAAACTGTCCCTCCACTCTCCCAGAGTTCATCGCACAAACTGTCCTCCACTCTCCCACACAGTTCACCGCACGAACTGTCCTCTCCACCTCCAGACAGTTCATCGCACAAACGTCCTCTCCACTCTCCACAGAGTTCACTATACAAACGTCCCTCCATTCTCCACACAGTTCACCACACAAACAGTCCCCTCCACTCCCACACAGTTCACCATACAAACTGTCCCCTCCACTCTCCACACAGTTCACCGCACAAAACGTCCCCTCCTCTCTCCACACAGTTCACCGCACCCAAAATGTCCCCTCCACCTCCACACAGTTCACCGCACAACTGTCCCTCCCACTCCCACCCGTTCACCATACAAACTGCCCTCCCCTCTCCACACAGTTCACCATACCAAAATGTCCTCCTCCACTCTCCACACAGTTCACGGACACATCTACAAAATCACGTGCAATGGCACTGTCAGTTACACTGGTCACCAACGATGACACCGGTGTACGGGTTTCCTGTGAGTCCCACAAAAAACTACCTCACGTACAGGAGAATAAAGGGACCGGCTGACACCCTATCTCATCTTTATCAGTCTGTCTTCACCATCCACAATATACTTTTTCCGTCGATCAACAGAGGTTGAAGCCATTGTGGCTCTCTTGTCGTCACTACCTGGCTCGTTTGAGATGTGGAGACAGTCTCTTTCTAATGTCTCTCACACGACGGGAGAAGTCTTCCCCATTAAACACACTGGACCCTTGAAGCTTCCGTTTACTTTGCAGAATTCTCATTTTTTGTTTGCAGAAAACACAACGGGCAATGCTAGGAGAGTCATGTCTGTTGTTCAGCCGGTGCGCCCTACTGAGCTCCACGTCGTCGGTCAGTTGTAGAAAACACAACGGGCAATGCTAGGAGAGTCATGTCTGTTGTTCAGCCGGTGCGCCCTACTGAGCTCCACGTCGTCGGTCAGTTGTAGACAACACAACGGGCAATGCTAGGAGAGTCATGTCTGTTGTTCAGCCGGTGCGCCCTACTGAGCTCCACGTCGTCGGTCAGTGTAGACAACAAACGGGCAATGCTAGGAGAGTCATGTCTGTTGTTCAGCCGGTGCGCCCTACTGAGCTCCACGTCGTCGGTCAGTTGTAGACAACACAACGGGCAATGCTAGGAGAGTCATGTCTGTTGTTCAGCCGGTGCGCCCTACTGAGCTCCACGTCGTCGGTCAGTTCCAGTTTGTCTGTAAACAGGTCACAAAGTAAACCTTCACAGTCTGCACTCGTTTCCTTGTCACTCCTAGGTAAACATAGAAAATAAGGTTGTTGTCACAGTCTGCACTCGTTTCCTTGTCACTCCTAGGTACACCATGAAAAATAAGGTTATTGTCACAGTCTGCACTCGTTTCCTTGTCACTCCTAGGTACACCATGAAAAATAAGGTTGTTGTCACAGTCTGCACTCGTTTCCTTGTCACTTCTAGGTACACCATGAAAAATAAGGTTGTTGTCACAGTCTGCACTCGTTTCCTTGTCACTCCTAGGTACACCATGAAAAATAAGGTTATTGTCACAGTCTGCACTCGTTTCCTTGTCACTCCTGGGTACACCATGAAAAATAAGGTTGTTGTCACAGTCTGCACTCGTTTCCTTGTCACTCCTAGGTACACCATGAAAAATAAGGTTGTTGTCACAGTCTGCACTCGTTTCCTTGTCACTTCTAGGTACACCATGAAAAATAAGGTTGTTGTCACAGTGTGCACTCGTTTCCTTGTCACTCCTAGGTACACCATGAAAAAATAAGGTTATTGTCACAGTCTGCACTCGTTTCCTTGTCACTCCTAGGTACACCATGAAAAATAAGGTTGTTGTCACAGTCTGCACTCGTTTCCTTGTCACTCCTAGGTACACCATGAAAAATAAGGTGTTGTCACAGTCTGCACTCGTTTCCTGTCACTCCTGGGTACACCATGAAAAATAAGGTTGTTGTCACAGTCTGCACTCGTTTCCTTGTCACTCCTAGGTACACCATGAAAAATAAGGTTGTTGTCACAGTCTGCACTCGTTTCCTTGTCACTCTAGGTACCCATGACTCGTTTCCTTGTCACTCCTAGGTACACCATGAAAAATAAGGTTGTTGTCACAGTCTGCACTCGTTTCCTTGTCACTCCTAGGTACACCATGAAAAATAAGGTTGTTGTCACAGTCTGCACTCGTTTCCTTGTCACTCCTAGGTACACCATGAAAAATAAGGTTGTTGTCACAGTGTGCACTCGTTTCCTTGTCACTCTAGGTACACCATGAAAAATAAGGTTGTTGTCACAGTCTGCACTCGTTTCCTTGTCACTCCTAGGTACACCATGAAAATAAGGTTGTTGTCACAGTCTGCACTCGTTTCCTTGTCACTCCTAGGTACACCATGAAAAATAAGGTTGTTGTCACAGTCTGCACTCGTTTCCTTGTCACTCCTAGGTACACCATGAAAAATAAGGTTGTTGTCACAGTCTGCACTCGTTTCCTTGTCACTCCTAGGTACACCATGAAAAATAAGGTTGTTGTCACAGTCTGCACTCGTTTCCTTGTCACTCCTAGGTACACCATGAAAAATAAGTTGTTGTCACAGTCTGCACTCGTTTCCTTGTCACTCCTAGGTACACCATGAAAAATAAGGTGTTGTCACAGTGTGCACTCGTTTCCTTGTCACTCCTAGGTACACCATGAAAAATAAGGTTGTTGTCACAGTCTGCACTCGTTTCCTTGTCACTCTAGGTACACCATGAAAAATAAGGTTGTTGTCACAGTCTGCACTCGTTTCCTTGTCACTCCTGGGTACACCATGAAAAATAAGGTTGTTGTCACAGTCTGCACTCGTTTCCTTGTCACTCCTAGGTACACCATGAAAAATAAGGTTGTTGTCACAGTCTGCACTCGTTTCCTGTCACTCCTGGGTACACCATGAAAAATAAGGTTGTTGTCACAGTCTGCACTCGTTTCCTTGTCACTCCTAGGTACACCATGAAAAATAAGGTTGTTGTCACAGTCTGCACTCGTTTCCTTGTCACTCCTAGGTACACCATGAAAAATAAGGTTGTTGTCACAGTCTGCACTCGTTTCCTTGTCACTCCTAGGTACACCATGAAAAATAAGGTTGTTGTCACAGTCTGCACTCGTTTCCTTGTCACTCCTAGGTACACCATGAAAAATAAGGTTGTTGTCACAGTCTGCACTCGTTTCCTTGTCACTACTAGGTACACCATGAAAAATAAGGTTGTTGTCACAGTCTGCACTCGTTTCCTTGTCACTCCTAGGTAAACCATGAAAAATAAGGTTGTTGTCACAGTCTGCACTCGTTTCCTTGTCACTCCTAGGTACACCATGAAAAATAAGGTTGTTGTCACAGTCTGCACTCGTTTCCTTGTCACTCCTAGGTACACCATGAAAAATAAGGTTGTTGTCACAGTCTGCACTCGTTTCCTTGTCACTCCTAGGTACACCATGAAAAATAAGGTTGTTGTCACAGTCTGCACTCGTTTCCTTGTCACTCCTAGGTACACCATGAAAAATAAGGTTGTTGTCACAGTCTGCACTCGTTTCCTTGTCACTCCTAGGTACACCATGAAAAATAAGGTTGTTGTCACAGTCTGCACTCGTTTCCTTGTCACTCCTAGGTACACCATGAAAAATAAGGTTGTTGTCACAGTCTGCACTCGTTTCCTTGTCACTCCTAGGTACACCATGAAAAATAAGGTTGTTGTCACAGTCTGCACTCGTTTTCCTTGTCACTCCTAGGTACACCATGAAAAATAAGGTTGTTGCACCTGGAGCGGCCCCATAAGTCATCGATTCTGGCATCACATTCGTCAAGCTTTGCACACAAGTCGCTGTTTGTTTTCTTCAGGTCCTGGTTCTGGTTACGTAGCTCGACAAGTTCATCCGTCAAGGTCCACACTTCAGTCATGGAGAGACACGTAGAAATCACGCAGATCGTGGACCTCCTTCCTGAGCTCCTCCAGCTTGGCGTTCATCTGCTCACTGGAAGACACAATCCCAGCCATGATTTCGCTCAGTGTCGGCTCCGAGCTCGATGACGTCGAAGAGCGAGGATCACCAGATTTGTCCAGACTAACCCAGTGGGAACCCCCGACACTGCTGAACCGAGTCTGCCTCGTGGTATATCCCTGCCTGGGAAGGACTGGGTCCAGGGTTGCTCTTGGTGTCCCCGCATTGAAGTAAAAAGCTCTCCCAACACAGGTCGGAGAGCAACAATCCAAACACGACACCGTCCACACTGCGGGAAAGGGACAACATGGCGATTCGTGTGGCCAGCTTTCTTTGGACTCTCTTCAACATGAAAGCCGATGAAAATCGGCACAAAAAGGCCACATACAGACCGAAACTGGGTTCCTCCGCACAGCATAGTGCTTAACGTATCAGTCTGTTCAACATGAAGACACAGAAATGACTAAGTCTGCAGCAATTAACACTTATTAAACAGAGCCTGTACAGTGCTAATCACGACAGCTCACTGCTGACACACACACACACACACAACAAGAAGAAGAGAGAGAGAGAGAGAGAGAAGAGAGAGAAGAGAGAGAGAGAGAGAGAGAGAGAGAGACGGACAGACAGACAGAGACAGACAGACAGAATAAAACATCTTGAAACACAGGTAGGCTTCTTGAGTTCTGCCACACTGTGTTAAAAATACCGACAGCGCGCTCTCCGTGTCACACGAGTTCAGTGTTTGACGTCACTGCGTAAATGACGTCACAATAAGAAAGACACACAGACAGACAGAATGAAAGAAAGACAGCAGACGGGAAGAAGAAATGAATGTAAGCGAATGTCACTGAAGAAGAACAGACGGACGAAATGAACGAGGAAAGGACAAAGGGAATGAAGAAAAGAGTGAACAAAGAGGTGATGATGGAACGGAAGACAGGAACAAAGGAAAGAAGAAGAAACAAAGGGAGGAGAAAGGAAAGACGGAACGGAAAGAAAGAAGAACAGAAAGATGAAGAGCAGGGAGGGGTGGAGGGGAGGGGAAGAGAAACATGAAGCCGTTGGTGACGAGGTGTGGCGGTGTGACACACAGTGACAGGCTGTCCCTGTGGTGGTGTCAGTAAATGACACACAGAAAACTGGTGGACCTGGAGACTGACAGATGGACATCACCCCTCCATCCCAGCACTATGACCACCGCCCTCTCCATCCCCTGGACATTGCTCCGGTCTGTGACGATGACCTGGTCAGTGTGGGCCAGGGCCAGATCCTCTGCATCAGCGGCACTGGGGGGACGTGACACCGCCCTGACGCGTACACCGTGACCTCTCAGACGACGCACCAGGTCGCCGGCATTACGTGCATCAGGAAGGTTGAAACAGAGGATCCAGGTGTCCCTGTACTGGGGGGCACCTGAAAACAGCATGATCATGATGACATGACGTCACTGTACACCTCCACCCCTGGCTGGTCTGATGCACACTGACAGACAGACAGACAGACAAAAAGACAGATAAACAAACAGACACGCTGACAGACAAACAGACAGAAAGACAAACCGACAGATACAAGCAGAGACAACCAGCCACCATCCATTGTGTACAAGAAATAAATGTGAATCAGAGGAGGAGATCCAGATCTATTTTCCCGTCAGTACTTGTACATTGTACAGAATTAGATCTAAATTCCCGTCATCACCAGTATGATGATGATGATGATGATGATGATGAGACAGAACAGTTCCTACCTGACTGTCCCACACGTAGTTCATTGGTCAGGAGGTGACCAATGTTGTCGGCACAATGGGCACACGGCATGGGCCACCCCTCACTGTGACCTGCACGAGTGTCACCTTCCTGATCCCTGTGACTCGGATACCGGACTGGTGGTCCCTCTGTGGGGGGAGGCAGTGCTGGGGCGCTGTACAGGGGATGCGGCGGCCATCTATCGCACCTGTCCCCTCCAGCTGGCTGATCACTGCAGGCGGTGACCGAAGAGGTTCAGTGACTTCGCGGATCTCCAGCCAGGACGGAGGGGGACATGTGGGTCGTTGTCCACTCTGTACAGTGACGCTGCCCACACAGGGACTGAGGGCAGTCGGTGCTGAACAGCTTTCAGCCACTGAAGAAGTGGTCACTGTGACACAGGATACAAAGTCAGGTGTAGGTCCCGTAAATTCCGTGTAGATCTAAAACGGGATCTATAGATCTACAGCACACAGTCTATAGTCACATGTCTTCAATGTCTATTAACTTCTTCATACTTAGTACTACTACTGAAGTAGTTGTAATATCAGCAGAAATAGTATAGCAGCAGTAGCAGCAACAGCAGCAGCTGTGGTAGCAGTAGTGGTGGCAGTAGCAGCAGTAGTCTGTGCCTCGTGTTTCCGTCTTTCTCTTTCAATTCTCCATTTAGATCTGAAATATGAGCAGCGCATTCATAGCACACCTACAGAATATTCCGCCTTCTCCTTGTGTATTGGAACAGCAGTGGTGGCGGCGGCGGCGGTGGTGGTAGTGGTGGTGGTTGTGGTGGTGGTAGTAGTAGTATTAGTAGCAGCAGCAGAAGCAGTAGTAATAGTAGTAGCAGCAGCAGCAGCAGCAGTAGTATTAGTAGTAGTAGTAACAGCAGCAGTAGCAGTAGTAGTAGCAACAGCAGTAGTAGTAGTAGTAGTAACAGCAGCAGTAGTGGTAGTAGTAACAGCAGCAGCAGTAGTAGCAACAACAGCAGCAGCAGTAGTAGTAGTAGTAGCAGCAGCAGTAGTAGCAACAACAGCAGCAGCAGTAGTAGTAGTAGTAGTAGCAGCAGCAGTAGTAGTAACAGCAGCAGCAGTATAGTAGTAGTAGATAGTAACAGCAGCAGTAGTAGTAACAGCAGCAGCAGCAGCAGTAGTAACAGCAGCAGCAGCAGTAGTAACAGCAGCAGCAGCAGTAGTAGCAACAGCAGCAGGAGTAGTAGTAGTAGTAACAGCAGCAATAGTAGTAGTAGTAGTAACAGCAGCAGCAGCAGTAGTAGTAGTAGTAACAGCAGCAGCAGCAGTAGTAGTAGTAGTAACAGCAGCAGTAGTAGTAGTAACAGCAGCAGCAGCAGTAGTAGTAGTAGTAGCAGCAGCAGTAGTAGTAGTAGTAACAGCAGCAGCAGTAGTAGTAACAGCAGCAGTAGTAGTAGTAGTAACAGCAGCAGCAGTAGTAGTAACAGCAGCAGCAGCACTAGTAGTAGTAACAGCAGCAGTAGTAGTAGTAGTAACAGCAGCAGCAGTAGTAGTAACAGCATCAGCAGTAGTAGTAGTAACAGCAGCAGCAGTAGTAGTAGTAGTAACAGCAGCAGCAGAAGTAGTAGTAGTTACAGCAGTAATAGTAGTAGTAACAGCAGCAGCAGCAGCAGTAGTAACAGCAGCAGTAGTAGTAGTAGTAGTAACAGCAGCAGTAGCAGTAACAGCAGTAGTAGTAGTAACAGCAGCAGCAGCAGTAGTAGTAGTAACAGCAGCAGCAGCAGTAGTAGTAGTAACAGCAGCAGCAGCAGTAGTAACAGCAGCAGCAGCAGTAGTAGTAGTAACAGCAGCAGCAGCAGTAGTAGTAGTAACAACAGCAGCAGCAGCAGTAGTAGTAACAGCAGCAGCAGCAGTAGTAGTAGTAACAGCAGCAGCAGCAGCAGTAGTAGTAGTAGTAGTAGTAGTAACAGCAGCAGTAGTAGTAGTAACACCAGCAGCAGTAGTAGTAGTAACAGCAGCAGCAGTAGTAGTACTAGTAACACCAGCAGCAGTAGTAGTAGTAGTAACAGCAGCAGTAGCAGTAACAGCAGTAGTAGTAGTAACAGCAGCATCAGTAGTAGTAGTAGTAACAGCAGCAGCAGCAGTAGTAGTAGTAACAGCAGCAGCAGCAGTAGTAGTAACAGCAGCAGCAGCAGTAGTAGTAGTAACAGCAGCAGCAGCAACAGTAGTAGTAACAGCAGCAGCAGCAGTAGTAGTAGTAACAGCAACAGCAGTAGTAGTAGTAAGTAAGTAGTAACAGCAGCAGCAGTAGTAGTACTAGTAACACCAGCAGCAGTAGTAGTAGTAGTAACAGCAGCAGTAGCAGTAACAGCAGTAGTAGTAGTAACAGCAGCATCAGTAGTAGTAGTAGTAACAGCAGCAGCAGCAGTAGTAGTAGTAACAGCAGCAGCAGTAGTAGTAGTAACAGCAGCAGCAGTAGTAGTACTAGTAACACCAGCAGCAGTAGTAGTAGTAGTAACAGCAGCAGTAGTAGTAGTAACAGCAGCAGCAGCAGCAGCTCCAGCAGCAGTAGTAGTAATAGTAACAGCAGCAGCAGCAGCAGTAGTAGTAGTAGTAGTAGTAGTAGTAGTAGTAGTAGTAGTAGTAGTAGTAGTAGTAGTAGTAGTAGTAGTAACAGCAGCAGCAGCAGCAGTAGTAGTAGTAGTAGTAACAGTAGCAGCAGCAGCAGCTCCAGCAGCAGTAGTAGTAGCAGTAGTAGTAACAGCAGCAGTAGTAGTAGTAGTAACAGCAGCAGCAGTAGTAGTAGTAACAGCAGCAACAGTAGTAGTAGTAACAGCAGCAGAAGTAGTAGTAGTAACAGCAGTAACAGCAGCAGCAGCAGCTCCAGTAGTAGTAGTAGTAGTAGTAGTAGTAGTAGTAGTAGTAGTAGTAGTAGTAACAGCAGCAGCAGCAGTAGTAGTAGTAGTAACAGCAGCAGCAGCAGCAGTAGTAGTAGTAACAGCAGCAGTAGTAAAAACAGCAGTTTTAATGTAGCAGTAGTAATGATATCAGCAACAGCAGCAGTAGTAGTAGTAGTAACAGCAGCAGCAGCAGTAGTACTAACAGCAGCAGCAGTAGTAGTAACAGCAGCAGCAGCAGTAGTAGTAGTAGTAACAGCAGCAGCAACAGTAGTATAACAGCAGTATTAATGTAGCAGTAGTAATGATATCAGCAACAGCAGCAGCAGTAGTAGTAGTAACAGCAGCAGCAGTAGTAGTAGTAGTAGTAGTAGTAGTAACAGCAGCAGCAGCAGTAGTAGTAATAGTAGTAGTAGTAACAGCAGCAGCAGCAGTAGCAGTAGTAGCAGCAGTATTAATAGTAGCAGTAGTAATGATATCAGCAACAGCAGCAGTAGTGTTGTTAATAGTGATAATAGCAGTAGGGGCAATAATCAGTCAGTGTGTTCTAGTATCTATTCAGTTTCAGACTTGACTCTCTGCGAGTCTCTCTTTCTGTCTGCGTCTATCTGTGTGTCTGTCTATCTGTCTGTGTGTTTCTCTGTGTGTCTGTCACTCCCTATCTTTCTCTTACTCTGAGAGGAATGGGTGTGGGGCAGGTGGGGGTCGGATGGGGGACAATGTTGCGGGGGGAGAGGGGGGGGGGGCGCTTGTTGATGTATATGTGAAAGAATGTTTAAGGACAAATGAGTATGCTTACCTTAAAGAATAAACGAAAAAAAACACACACAAAAAGACATGGGGGAAAAAGTCATAAACACTATGCGGAATCATATGAAACAACAGAGAAAGTGCAAACAACATTTAGAACCGTTGAAGTATTCTGATTATTAAAGAAAATGTAATTAAACGAGGCTGATGATCTTCCATGAAATAGAGACAATTGAAAAAGAGCTATGGAGTGTTTCCGACTCCTCCTTAAACCACATATTCCATTTTACTGAATTCGGCTTGAAAAGCATTCAGCTTTAACCGAAAAAAAAAGGATTTGATTGTCGGGTTAGGGTTAGGGTTAGGGTTAGGGTTAGGGTTAGGGTTAGGGTTAGGGTTAGGGTTAGGTTAGGGTTAGGGTTAGGGTTAGGGTTAGGGTTAGGGTTAGTAGGGTGTAGGGTTAGGGTTTTAGGGTTAGGGTTAGGGTTTTAGGGTTAGGGTTTTAGGGTTAGGGTTTTAGGGTTAGGGTTTGAGGGTTAGGGTTAGGGTTTTAGGGTTAGGGTTAGGGTTTTAGGGTTAGGGTTTTAGGGTTAGGGTTTAGGGTTGGGTTGGGGTTGGGGTTAGGGTTAGGTTTAGGGTTAGGGTTTTAGGGTTAGGGTTAGGGTGTAAGGGTTAGTGTTTTTAGGGTTAGGTGTTAGGTTAGTGTTTTAGGGTTAGGGTTGGGGTTGGGGTTGGGTTGGGGTTTTAGGGTTAGGGTTTTAGCGGGTTAGGGCTTTAGGGTTAGGGTTAGGGGGTTAGGGTTAGGGTTTTTGGGTTAGGGTTTTAGGGTTAGAGTTTTAGGGTTAGGGTTAGGGTTTTAGGGTTAGGGTTTTAGGGTTAGGGCTAGGGTTTTAGGGTAGGTTAGGGGTAGGGTAGGGTAGCGTAGGGTTAGGGTTAGGGTTAGGGTTGGGGTTAGGGTTGGGTGTTAGGGTTAGGGTTTTAGGGTTAGGGTTTTAGGGTTAGGGTTAGGGTTTTAGGGTTGAGGTTGGGTTGGTTAGGGTTTTAGGTTAGGGTTTTAGGTTAGGGTTTTAGGGTTAGGGTTTTAGGGTTAGGGTTTAGGGTTAGGGTTTTAGGGTTAGTGGGTTAGGGTTGGGGTAGGGTTGGGGTTAGGGTTATTTTAGGGTTAGGTTAGGGTTTTAGGGTTAGGGTTTTAGGGTTAGGGTAGGGTTAGGGTTAGGGTTAGGTTAGGGTTAGGGTTTTAGGGTTAGGGTTAGGGTTGTAGGGTTTAGGGTTAGGGTTTTAG
>JAFLJL010017923.1:5000-11932 GCA_018398815.1 Conus ventricosus | reverse complement strand
TATAGCTATAATATCAACAACATGCATTTTTTTATTAACTTTATCAAAGTGATTGTTCCTGCTTACAAAGACTACTGTTTCAAAATAACTTGCTTCTATTAATGACTGGACACGCTATGTCAGTGCATGCAAACGTTAAAAATTTAAAAACAATGTGAAAGATTTAAACTGTACTCGCGCAGTTCATGTGCTGTGAGCCAGCATCCTTCCCTGTCATCCTTTGGACATTTGGGGGATGGGGTGGGTGGGGTGGATAATGGTGTCAAAATTTTTTTTTTCTCAGTTTTTATGTTTGGCTTTCCAATTTTTCTTTCTTCTTTTCTTTGGTCTCTCTCCAAAATATTAACGCATGTTTAAATATCTCTCTCTCTCTCTCTCTCTCTCTCTCTTTCTCTCTCTCTCTCTCTCTCTCTCTCTCTCTCTCTCTCTCCTCTCTCTCTCTCTCTCTCTCTCTCTGACTTCAAAAACATTATCGCCAGTTCCTCACTGACCTGCAAACCAGCCTTGCTTTATGAACAAGAATGATGCATTTGGATACATGCCTCTTTACGAGAACATGACTGCCTCATGAATCACTGTTTATTCCTCCTCAGGCTTTGCAGATGATTGCATTTTGGCGACAGACGCTTTTCATATCTTCTTTCCGCATAGAAATGTTATATCCCATAAAGTTGTGTGTGTGTGTGTGTGTGTGTGTGTGTGTGTGTGTGTGTGTGTGTGTGTGTGTGTGTGTGTGTGTGTGTGTGTGTGTGTGTGTGTGTGTGTGTGTGTGTGTGTGTGTGTGTGTCATTCATTTAACGTCTTTCCACTAAACGTGATATTAGACGGAAAAAAACATCGTTACCGAAAGAGTGAGATGGGGAAAGAAAGAGCGTATGTGCTTATGCTTGTGCACGCACACGTATGTGTGCATGTGCGTGTGCACGTATGTGTGCATGTGCGTGTGCTCGTGTGTGTGTATGCGAGTATGTTTGTGTGCATATGTGTGTGCTTATATGAGTGCTTACATGAATAATAATGGTAATTACAAAACACTTGAATTTTTCAAATAACTTTGAAGGGGAAAAAAAGCTAAAATTTTAACAAAACTAATTAACAACCATCTAGGCACAGAAACTTAACCTTCCTCAGTCCTTGTCACTTTTGAGCTTTGTACATTATTCCATCTTCCCTCCTCACACATATCCCCCATCCCCGCCCCACACACAAAAAAGGAACCTATAAATACTTCCCCAATGGAGTGCGCTCCAAGCATACAAAAAACTCATATGTTAGAGCTGGTGACTCAAGATGGCCTATGCACTATTTTGCCTCAACACTGGAATTATTTTTTTCATGTCTTGAACATGTAACAATATGATCACGTGTTATTTTCTTTTTCCATAAACATACTATGTTTTTAACATATTTTGTTTTAAAAGCATCAAGTTTCACCTATACATCAATGAAAGTATACTTTTATTAAACTAAAATCATGTTGAATGATTTTAATGTCAAAAATATCAAACTGATTTTGATTGTCATGTTCTATCATTCTATCTTTGAAAGTTTTCGAAATATATGTTTTAACTAAATTGCACTGCTCATGTACCGATAGGGAAGGTTAAGATCTTCAGAACCACAGATATGTTTTTGCTCCACGCTTAGCTGCCCTATCTACTTTATCGTTGTAATAAAGGAACAGTGTGAAGGAATCCAACAAAAGGATAGTTGGGTGCCTCCTTCAAATAAGCATATGGATCAAACAGCTTATCTCAATAATCATTTCAGGCCTAGTATGCAAATTAAAATCTTTTATTGCCTGAAGGACTGATTTTGAATCTACACAAAACAGAGCTTGAAATATTGTTTTGGGGAAATTTAAAAGGTAATTCAAAGCCATGAGTATTGCTGTTAATTCAGCTGTAAAATGGATATGTTACATCCAATGTAAAAAGATTTCTCCACCCTCAAGTCAGGGATCAAGAATGCAAAAACCTGTTTGCTTACCAATACATGAACCATTGTGTATATTTGTAATTGGTTAGTGTTTTCTCGTCATATGACACTTAGTATAACTTGCTAGATATTGATATTTTCATCTTTTTTTGATGTTGGTTGTGATCAATATCAAAATGGGCTTTTTTTAAGTTCCCATGGGTGGAATAGGACAAAAGATGTCTGGGAGAGAAATTTTCTTTTTCTAAAAGAAACCCCAGAATCTGAAATTATTTTTGATGAATAAGTTGCTATAGTTATTGAAGAAGTTATAGACTTTGCTCTTTTCGGAAAACAAATCTGATCTTATTTTGATTTTGATTTAATGTGTGTTTTTCTAGCTGTACTTTTAATGGCAAATTTACAACATGTTAAATCTCATAATCATCTAGAGGAAGTACCTGAGCTTCATGATATGTACGTATGTACACACACCACACACACCAACACCACAACACACACACACACACACACACACACACTCACACACACAAACACACACAACACCACAAACAAAAATACACACAACAACAGAGGAACTACACACACACTGACTGACTGACTGAAACCAATGTATTGCAGATTAACCGTGGTTGTGCTGAGAGAGAGTGAGAGAGGAGAGAGAGAGGAGAGATGAGGAGAGAGAGAGGAGAGAGAGAGAGAGGAGAGAGGGAGGAGGAGAGAGAGAGAGAGGAGAGAGAGAGAGGAGAGAGGAGGAGAGAGGAGGAAGAGAGGAAAAAGAGAGAGAGAGAGGAGAGGAGAACAGTGAGGCAGAAATGAACTTAGACTGGTGTGTGGGTGGTGTTGGAGGGGACAGACAGACAGAGGCAAAGAGAATTCAGAACTCGGAGAGAAGAAACCTCATTCTTCGGTTGGGTTAACATTCTTGGTTCTGAGTGTTCTCTGTCGTTGTCTATTTGTCTTCACATCTCCTCCCCCCCTCTCCCAGATTCTCCCTTCCATTATCCCCCCCCCCCCACTTTCCTCTCCCAACGTCCCCCCCCCCCCTTATCCCCTCCCCCGTCTCTCTCCTTTTCGTTGTGTCTCTGTGTCTGTCTCCCTTTTTTCTCTCCTCTCCTCTCTCTCTCTCTCTCTCTCTCTCTCTCTCTCTCTCTCTCTCGTATGCATATAATCATTTGACAGAAACACACAGCGCCAAACACTAGCTCGTTAACAAGCATCATCTGTCAGAGATATGCGACAATAACACGTTTGCATGCAATCATCTATAGAGATAAACCAAACCAGCTAGTTTACAAACAATCATCTTGCAGAAAGTAACAACATCAACATGTCTACAGGAAATTGTCTTCTAGCGATAAACAAAAACAACATGATTACACACAAACATCTTATAGAGATCAACATTAGGATATTTGGACGCAATTATTTCACAGATTAAGATAGATATCAGCTGCTTTACACACAGTCATTTGACCGATAAACAATATTGACATTTCTTACACGCAATCACATGACACAGATTAAACAATAACAATATGCTGTCGTGTCATCAATTGACAACAAAAAACTAGAATAAAAAGTTTCCTAACGGTCTTTTGACAGACACAAAATATATCAACATATTTCCATGCAAGGTTTGACAGAAACAAACATTTGTGACAAGTTGCTCTACAATCATTTGACAGAAACAATAAACATGGACACACTTCTTCGCATCTTTTAACAGAGACAACAATACTCATCTGTTTCGAAGCAATCATTTGACAGAGACAAACAAATGCAACTGTTCCGAGCAATTACCTGGCAAAGACAAACAATTACAACATGTTCCGCCTAATCATTTGACAGAGACAAACAGCTGTCACATGTTCCCAAGCAATCATTTGGCAGAGACAAACCATAGTGACATACTCCCAAGCAAAACATTGACATGTTCCAAAATGAGCATTTGACAGAAAACAGGCGCCAGTCATGCTCCATGCATAATTTGACAGAGACAAACGATAAAAAAACATGTTCCAAGCAATCATTTGACAGAGTCAGACAAAGTAACATGTTTCTTTACCACCATTAAACACACAAAAAGAACATTAACTTATTTCCTTGCCATCGTTTGACGGGGACAAATAAAGATTAGAATATTTCGTTGCCATAAGTTGACAGAGTCAAACGATAGTGCCGATTTGTTTTTCACCATTAGACGCACAAAAAGAACATTAAAGTGTTTCCTTACCATCTTTTGACAGGGACATATAAGATTACAATATTTTCTTGCCAGAATTGACAGAAATAAACAAAATTCACCAGTTTCTTGTGAATGACATAGGATGATGAGGGAGGGAGGGAGAACTTAGGCTGCAAGATTGGAGTGTGAATGAATATACCTTTGTAATTTCTTTCGTCTGAATATATAAAAGCTCTGTGTGTGTGCGTGCGTGTGTGCGTGCGTGCTTGCATGCGGCCGTGTGTGTGTGTGTGTGTGTGTGGTGTGTGTGTGTTGTGTGTGTGTGTGTGTGTGTGTGTGTGTGTGTGTGTGTGTGTGTGTGTGTGTGTGTGTGTGTGTTTTGCTCATTTTTTGTATAAGTGCTATCCCTGTTTATATTTTGCTTGGTGTCTGTACTGTGATGTTCTATTGAAAATTGTCAAAAGAGTGCTTTTGAAAAATAGTTTCCTGTTTTTCATCTTTTTTATTTTTAATGAAAATGAAAAAAAATTTCATCTGTCGTTTGGCCTTAATGTGTGAAAAAAAAAAGATTAAACTTTTTTTCCCCTTGTTTTGACAGGGAAAAAAAGATTAAGTTTTTCCCTTCCCATATTTTAACAAAGACAAAAAAAATTAGAGTCTTGTGCTATCATTTGACAGGGAAAAACAATGTAACATGTAACATTTCTGCCATTTGCAGTGAAAAAGATTTCCCTGTTGATTGCCACACTTGAAGAGACAAAACAAAATGTTTGCAGTAATTTACAGAGAAAAACACGATTTAAAATGTTTCCTCGCTTGCTACAGTTGACGGAAAAAATTTGAATAAAATGTTTCCTTCCATCATTGAAGAACAAGACAAGATTTAATTTTTCCCCTTGTTTATCACTGACCCAGACAAATTGTGTCAAAAAATCTGCACGGCCGCGTAGCTATCCCCCCGATTTCACTAAAATTCTTACAGAGATACTTGTGCATGTCCAATACAACCTTTTTCTGGACTTGGAGGGGCCCTAAAGAACTAGCAAAGATTTTCTCCCCCTCACAAACAACTGGCTCTGGAATCCCACGAGACTTAAATCGATCGCCATTTTTTGGGTTTTCTTTTGTTTCCCTCAAAGCATAAGATTGAAGAGTTTCCCAAAGGGCCCCATTCACCTCTTCCCCATATCGTCCCCTCCTTACCCTTTCCCTGGTTTTATCGGCCCCCTTGCTGGCGTGTTTGGTTTTTGTTTTGGCCCCCCCTGTTGTTTTACTTTTCCCTCTATTGCTTTGAACTTGGGAGTGGTCCAAGCTCACACCTTTCAAATTAAAAGAAAAAAAAAAATCGATGGGGAAATTGCAGTGCGTGTGAAGGTATGCAGTCGCATTTTGATGTCGCCCTTGCGTTGTCTCTTGTTGTTAGCCAAACTCCCTTCGTCTTTTAGTGCGAAAGTACGTTTGGGAATTGTGGCTGTGTGTGTGTTGTGGGGGGGGGGGGGGGGGGGGGTGCGGCGTGCGTGGTGGTGCGTTGTGGTGTGTGTGTGTGTGTGTGTGTGTGTGTGTGTGTGTGTGGGTGGTGTGTGTGTGTGTTGTGGTGTGTGGGTATGTGTGTGTTGTGGTGTGTGGGTGTGTGTGGTGTTGTGTGTGTGTGTGTGTGTGTGTGTCCCACCACCCACTTTTTGTTTTTCTCGCATATATACAGAAAGACCGGGTAGTGGGCGTTACCTTTTTGATGTGAAAATTGGACTATCAGGGGTTCTTGCTTTGTGAGGCAATCACATCACCGGCAAGTGTTCCCCGCTTTTTTCATATACCTATTTATAAAAATATTGGCCCGATTATGTCACCACCCCACCCCTTTCCCTACCCTAAAAGAAAGTACCCACGGTTTTTTATTTTTATACGTCCCTGAGCTGAAATCCCCCCTAGATTGTAATTTTTCTGTCCCTTTGGGTTTTTGCTTGGGTTTTTTTTTTTTTTTTTGTTTTACCCCCTTTAAACAATGAGATTTTGGGCTTGCCCCAAATGGTATCATCCTTTTAAAAAAAATCGTTAACAAAACTGTAAAACTAGAAATTTTTGGGGTTTTTTTTTCGTTCTTGGCCCCTTTTTCCCCCTTCACTTTTTTTGTTTCTTACGTTGGGCTAAAAACCTACAAAATAAACAGACAAAGGTTATTTCGTTTTTTTGGTGCGCTATTATACTGTTCAAATACTGAGTAGTATATCTCTTTTGTTCTTCTGGGAAAAGAAAGTTACCCCCGGGGTTTTCACGGGGTGGTATAGTATTGAAATTGTGTTAAAATCTGTGGAGTGTCAATCATGTCCTCTCTTCTCTCTTTCTCTCTCTCTCTCTCTCTTCTCTCTCTCTCTCTTCTCTTGTCTGTCTGTCTGTCGTCTGTCTGTCGTTGTTGTCTGTCTCGTTGTTGTCTCTGTCTCTGTTCTGTCTCTGTCTTTGTTTGCTGTTTTTCTGTCTGTCTTGTTTTTTGTGTCTGTTGTCTGTCTGTCTGTTTTTCTGTCTGTCGTCCTGTCTGTCTGTTTTTGTCTGTCTGTCGTCTGTCTGTCTGTTGTCTTTTCTGTCTGTCTGTGTCTCTGTCTGTCTGTCTCTTCGTCTGTTGACTCTCTTCTTCTTTTTTTTTGAGTGTGTTTACCCCATCTTTTCAACTCGAGTCTTCTTTCATCACTGCACTGACAGAAAACGGGCCCCCCCAGCCCCAAAAAAAACGAGAATCATGTGGGGAATGCAGTCGTCTGTTCCTTAGTAGTATCCCTGGCAAATTATAAGACATTTGAACAAAAACTTCCAA
>JAFLJL010017922.1:71216-85111 GCA_018398815.1 Conus ventricosus | reverse complement strand
TAAACAACTGTAACAGCCTCTAAACAACTGTAACAGCTCTCTAAACAACTGTAACAGCCTCTAAACAACACACAGCAGGGTCACTGTGCTCCCCACTAAACAACACACAGCAGGGTCACTGTGCTCCCTCTAAACAAACACACAGCAGGGTCACTGTGCTCCCCTCTAAACAACACACAGCAGGGTCACTGTGCTCCCCTCTAAACAGCACACAGCAGGGTCACTGTGCTCCCCTCTAAACAACACACAGCAGGGTCACTGTGCTCCCCGGTCTGTAACAGGCGGACAGGGTGAAAAATGGAGTCAGGCTTCTCATGAATAAAGAATGTCCTGAGAATTTCTAAAGGAATTCATGCACAGAGATGTTGTGGAAAGAGGAATGCGACTCACTTTTTTTAGCTGTTTATTTGCATCAGTGAGCTACTCTTCGTCAGTGACCTACTCTTCATCACTTACTCTTCATCTGTGAACTACTCTTCATCAGTGAACTACTCTTCGTTGGGGTGCACGCAAGGGTTGTCGTCAAACATGGACTGAGCATTATCAAGGATGAGGTCGGTATAGGCGGTGAACCTGGACGTGCCTTGTCAAAACCTGTTGAACTGTACGGAGCAGACCGACTAGCCTCCATCCCACAGAGGATGGTGTGTTCTTGCCGCTCAGAGACGGTCTCAGGGATGGCTTGAGAGCGTCGATTTCCACCACTCCATTCAAGATACATTCCATCCTCAACCCCCTCCTTCCACCACCCACCCCTCACCTCCCTGCACCCGCTACCTGTTCTGCCACACACCATGTTCCCAGGAAATTACCGGCATCCTCTTTTGAAGCACTGAGCACCTGGTTGATGGGCGACACCAATTCTAAAGGAGACATCAGCCAGGCGGTAGGGTGAAGGGTCGTAGGGTGGATGAGGGTAGAGAAGGGACAGGGATGGGAGGAAGGGGCTGGTGCTGTGTAAGGGGGGTGGGGGTGGGTGGGAGGGGGGAGATGAAGCAGACCGTGATCATGGCCGGGATGTTGTGCAGATAACAAAAAAAGGAAAAGTGAGGACCATGTCTCTCTTCATTGAAGACCCGTTCTAGAACTTTGCCTCTGAGTGGTTTTTGAAGTTTAGGCCGCAGTGGCGTCATCAAGCAAATCATGAACCCTTCCGTGTGGGTTACATGGTGCTGCAGAAATCAATCAGTTCCAAAGGGACAGATCTTAATGTCGGGGGCTCTTGTTTTTCTTATCTACAGGGAGACACGGAAGTCTCCAGACTGGGTTGATGCGCAGGCAGAATGGCGCCGACTGGTCCAGAGCTCTTATCCTTACAGTGAGCCAAAGCAGCAGGCAGAGGGGCACAGCCAGAGAGAGAAGCAGATCGCCGCCAAGGTGGAAAAGATGCAGGGGAAACATTTCGCTTCAAGGGGAAGTAAGAGAAGTTGCAGATTGAAAGAAATACTTCCCACGTTTTCTTTTGTTGTTGTGTTTTTGGCATAGGGTATGAAAAATGTGAAATGTTAGCATAGATATCTTTAGAAAGTTTCAAACTTCCGTGAAAATATCCCACTTTAAACATGCGGACCGACCGACCGACCGACCGACCGACAGACCGACCGACCGACCGACCGACCGACAGACAGACAGACAGACAGACAGACAGACAGACGAACAATTAAATTATCGAATAAACCAACAGGCGCGGGTGAAAAGATAATCGCCTTGGCGTAAACAGCAACATATTGGACAAGTTCGCTACCAGTTTTTAGTTAATTTTCAGATATGTGCAATCACATTTTTCTTAAACGTGGAAAACTTATTCAATGAAATAATTCAGAAACTTGTTTAACAATAGGATTACATTGAGAGTGTAGCAATCTTTTAAAGTGGAACAACACGTGCAAACAGATGTTCTTTTTGACTCCATTATGATACTTGACGAACTCCCAACACGTACAAACAGAATATTTTCGTTTTAACGTTATTATGATACATGCTAAACTCTATAAACGTAGGACTGAACGTCAGTAGTCCAAACGTGTCAGGTTTTTAAGGTCAGCTAAACAAAGGATTTCAAATCGAATTATACAATGCCAAAGGTTCCAACAATCAAGATGAACTTTGCGTTACATGGAACAATTACTGGCCAACCATTTTTCACACAAACAGAACAAAAAGAAAGTTTCTGTCTTATATATTACTTTCATAAGTCCAGAATTACCGTTAATAGCTATCTGTAGATGAAGTGCCATAGATGTTCATCATTATAATTATCATCATTCTTTGTTTTCATGTTTTTTTCACCTACAATTTTTGTTCCCCATGACAGCACACATCATTAGTTGACTTGTGTTGTTTTTGTTCTTTGACATCTTATGGCGTATGTTTTTTTAGTGTCTTAAAAATGACTCTGATTTGAATATTCATAATTTAAAAAAAATCATATATCCCCACGAGGGATGCTACGCAGTATGAGATTTATGTCATCAACTTCAAAAGGAAAACAAAATCATTTCATTGATCAAGCAAGCAGTAGTTCGATGGTAAATTCAGAAATGACGATACAAACATTTTTGCAGATTACACTGCAAATTCAGCTTACTTACTTATTCAGGCCCGTTGGTCTTGCCAGAGCATAGGCCATCAACAATCGCACGCAACAACCACGGTCTTGGTCAATCTTTTCTATTTCTCTCCAGCACACACACACACACCACACACACACACACACACACACACACACACACACACACACACACACACACACACACGCTCGTGCATAAATTTCTCAACGAATATCTGAACTGACTTCTTTTTCAGCCCTGTATAACAGAACTCGATTCAATTTCCTTCTGCGATGCTTCGTCCAAGAAAAAAACCACTGCTCCCAGGTGACCTACAAGAGCCTGATTGTGGCACTGATGACCTGGGAGCCTGAACCAGACCTGACATGGAAACTGAGATAGGCTGCAGCTGAACTGAAAAGGCAAATGACCAGTAAATAGATGGCAGTTAATGGTGAAAAGGCAAATGACCAGTAAACAGATTGCAGTTAATGGTGAAAAGGCAAATGACCAGTAAACAGACTGCAGTTATGGTGAAAAGGCAAATGACCAGTAAACAGATGGCAGTTAATGGTGAAAAGGCAAATGACCAGTAAACAGACTGCAGTTATGGTGAAAAGGCAAATGACCAGTAAACAGATGGCAGTTATGGTGAAAAGGCAAATGACCAGTAAACAGATGGCAGTTATGGTGAAAAGGCAAATGACAAGTAAACAGACTGCAGTTATGGTGAAAAGGTAAATGACCAGTAAACAGATGGCAGTTAATGGTGAAAAGGCAAATGACCAGTAAACAGATTGCAGTTAATGGTGTAAAGGCAAATGACCAGTAAACAGATTGCAGTTATGGTGAAAAGGCAAATGACAGTAAACAGATTGCAGTTATGGTGAAAAGGCAAATGACCAGTAAACAGACTGCAGTTATGGTGAAAAGGCAAATGACAAGTAAACAGACTGCAGTTATGGTGAAAAGGCAAATGACCAGTAAACAGACTGCAGTTATGGTGAAAAAGCAAAGGACCAGTAAACGTACTGCAGTTAATGGTGAAAAGGCAAAAGACAAGTAAACAGACTGCAGTTATGGGGAAAGGCAAATGACAAGTAAAAAGACTGCAGTTAATGGTGAAAAGGCAAATGACCAGTAAACAGACTGCAGTTAATGGTGAAAAGGCAAATGACAGGTAAACAGACTGCAGTTATGGCGAAAAGGCAAAGGACAAGTAAACAGACTGCAGTTATTCGTGAAAAGGCAAAGGACAAGTAAACAGACTGCAGTTATTCGTGAAAAGGCAAAGGACAAGTAAACAGACTGCAGTTAATGGTAAAAAGGCAAATGGCCAGTAAACAGACTGCAGCTACACTGAAAGGCAAATGACCAGTAAACAGACTGCAGCTACACTGAAAAGGCAAATGACCAGTAAACAGATTGCAGCTACACTGAAAAGGCAAATGACCAGTAAACAGACTGCAGCTACACTGAAAAGGCAAAAGAAGAAAAAAGAAAAAAAGAAAAAAAAAGAAAGAAAGTGAACACACAAAACAAGGCGCAGCTTCAGAGTCACGTGTCTCTAAACCACAGAAACAAACCAGACACGTGAATTTTCGACATGTGTGTCTTCATTAGATGTCACAAATAATCCACTTTAAAAAATGCACAAAGCAATGCTCCGCCAAATACCTCTCAGCCATCCGGGGAGTCTTGTTCAGCGCATTTTCATGAGTCTGATTTCTGACATTTGATGGAAACATATTCGTCGAAAATCTACTTTTCTGTGTCGTAGATTGTAGTAAATAAGCGTTAGTTCACACTATATATATATATATATATGTTAAAAGGTAAGGTTTAAAAACTATCTACAGCGCTGTTTCATGCAATGCAATCATCAGGATGTGGTGGGTCTGTGCTGCCGGTGTTTTATAACTGCTTGTGTTGTCTGTCATCACGTGCTGTCTGTGTTTTTCGTGTGTTTCTGGTTCTTGTTCACTGATAGGAATTTCCACTTGTGCCTGCAGTTGTTAACCATTTCTATCTAGTATTTAAGGTTGCCAGTTGTGGTTTGCATAGTATTATGTACTTTTCTGTTGAGCATAGGTTACATCTTTTTGAAATGTTGTTGTATGGTGCTGCTCTTTCTATGATTTTCCAGGATATATTGTAGTCTATCTTTTTCTCTTTGAGCTTCCAGATGTATTTACTTAATTCTGTTTGGTTTTGTATCTTTCTTTGTTAAATGACTGTTTGTGGTTTGCATATCTAGTTTTAAATTGGTTTTCAGTGATACCTATATATGTTTCTTCTGCGTTCTCTGATGTTACAGTGGCTTGGTACACAATGCTGTTGTAGAGGCATTTGTTGCTCAGAGGGCACTGTTTTTCTTGATACAGTTGCAGGATTTCCTTTCATCACCTCGTTTTTCTCTGTACTGCTTTTCATTTTGTTGGTTGAATCAATGATGTTTTTAAGGTTGGGCATACATGAGTATGATAATTTGATGCTGTTTTTGTTGAATATCTTGGACAATTTGTGCTCTTTTGGGAATGATGATGTTAGGATCTAAAGAATTCTTTCCCTATATTTGTTTTCACTCTTCCGTCATATGGGGGGTTGTACCATATGATTTTCTTTTCCTGTTCTTCTTGTGTCTGCTCATGTCATTATCTGGGTCATATTGTAGTTTGTAGTTGTAGCCACTTTTGTGTAACGCTTCTTGATATTCAGCTGCAGCGTTATTGAATGCTGTTTCATTGCTGACAGGTTAGATAATCTCTTATTTATGCCTCTGGGTATTGTTTTTAGTATGGAAGGTGGATGGTTACTTTTGTTATTTACATAGACAGGTGTATCATTTGGTTTTTTGTATGGTTTATATATGTGCGGGTTTTGAGGTCAAACGTTATATCTAGGTAGTTCACTATCTTTTTATTTGCTTCTACCAAGCCACTGTAACATCAGAGAACGCAGAAGAAACATATATAGGTATCACTGAAAACCAATTTAAAACTAGATATGCAAACCAAACAGTCATTAACAAAGAAGATACAAAAACCAAACAGAATTAAGTAATACATCTGGAAGCTCAAAGAGAAAAAGATAGACTACAATATACTGGAAAATCATAGAAAGAGCAGCACCATACAACAACATTTCAAAAAGATGTAACCTATGCTCAACAGAAAGTACATAATACTATGCAAACACAACTGGCAACTTTAAATACTAGGATAGAAATGGTTACAACTGCAGGCACAAGTGGAAATTCCTATCAGTGAACAAGAACCAGAAACACACGAAAACACAGACAGCACGTGATGACAGACAACACAAGCAGTTATAAAAACCCCGGCAGCACAGACCACCACATCTGATGATTTCATTGCATGAAACAGCGCTGTAGATAGTTTTAAACCTTTTAACAAATGTTGCTCCCAGTCCGGTTGAGCATTTTTTTAAAATCTTTGCTGGTATTTACTACCATTGTCTTAATTGCTCCTCACGTTGAGCACTTTAAACCAACGGATTTTAAAATGGACAAAATCAATTTTAAACAATCTACTAAAAACATACCTTTCGCCAAACCTCAATACTATATGAAAAGAATGATAGAACAGACAGAAAGGTTTATCAAAACATGAGATGGAAAGCATTTTTCTTTTTAAACCCTAATGCAAGAGAGAAGATAAAAACACATATGACTTCAAAACATGGCGAGCTCCACCAGCCTCGAAGACATGAAGACATTTGAGGATAAAATGAAAAGATGATAGCCAATATAGAATTCAAAAAATCAAAACAATGAATTCCAAACATCGTTAAAAAATGAAATCAAACAAATCCAAAATGACAAAAAAGTATTTGTGAAAGCAGACAAAACCAGCAACTTCTACAAAATGGAAAATAAAGAGTACTCACAGCTTCTCGACAAAAACATCCAAAAAAATTACAAAAAAGCTGATAAAATACATACGAGTACATTAGAAAAAAAGAAAAGGAGCTTGTGCCCCAAATGGACTTAAGCGATAGAGTGGAGACAACTGCAGCAAGAGAAGCTTTCATAACACTTAAAGACCACAAACCCAACTTCCTGAAAAACCCAACATGCAGATTGATAAACCCACCCAAATCTGAATTAGGAAAATCAGCAAAAAATCTTAGAAAAAGCCATAAAAAACATAAGAGAGAACACTGAACTAAACTCTGGAAAAACACATACGAAGCCATACAATGGTTCAAGAAACTCAACAAGCAAGATATACAGTTTTTATAACATTTGATATAGTGGACTTCTACACATCTATAGATGAAGATCTGCTCACCAAAGCTATTAAAAATTTGCCAGCAAATACACTGAAATATCAGGGTCAGAAATGGAAATAATTTTCCATACAAGAAAACTCTACTACACAGCAAAAATGAAATCTGGACAAGAGCGCAAACAAGAATTCAACTTTTGATGTCACAATGGGATCGTATGATGGTGCCGAAACTTGCGAACTTGTTGGACTATTATACTATCTAACATTCAAAGAACACTTGGAAAACAAGTCGGACTGTACAGGGGTGACGGCCTCGCTGCGCTGAACGACAACCTAGAAACATTGAAAATAAGAAAAAGAACTGTGTAAAATCTTCCAAAACCAAAATCTAAAAATCACTATAGAAGCAAATAAAAAGATAGTGAACTACCTAGATATACGTTTGACCTCAACCCGCACATATATAAACCATACAAAAAACCAAATGATACACTGTCTAGTAAATATCAAAAGTAACCATCACCTTCCATACTAAAAACAATACCAGAGGCATAAATAAGAGATTATCTAACCTGTCATGCATTCAATAACGCTGCAGCTGAATATCAAGAAGCGTTACACAAAAGTGGCTACAACTACAAACTACAATATGACCCAGATAATGACATGAGCAGACACAAGAAGGAACAGGAAAAGAAAGATCATATGGTTTCAACCCCCCATATGACGGGAAAGAGTGAAAACAAATATAGGGAAAGAATTCTTTAGAATCCTAAACATCATCATTCCAAAAGAGCACAAATTGTCCAAGATATTCAACAAAAACAGCATCAAATTATCATACTCATGTATGCCAACCTTAAAAACATCATTGATTCAACCAACAAAATGAAAAGCAGTACAGAGAAAACGAGGGTGATGAAAGGAAATCCTGCAACTGTATCAAGAAAGAACAGTGCCCTCTGAGCAACAAATGCCTCTACAACAGCATTGTGTACCAAGCCACTGTAAACATCAGAGAACGCAGAAGAAAACATATATAGGTATCACTGAAAACCAATTTAAAACTAGATATGCAAACCACAAACAGTCATTAACAAAGAAAGATACAAAAAACCAAACAGAATTAAGTAAATCATCTGGAAGCTCAAAGAGAAAAAGATAGACTACAATATTTTCCCGGAAAATCATAGAAAGAGCAGCACCATACAACAACATTTCAAAAAGATGTAACCTATGCTCAACAGAAAAGTACATAATACTATGCAAACCACAACTGGCAACTTTAAATATAGGATAGAAATGGTTAACAACTGCAGGCACAAGTGGAAAAATTTCTATCAGTGAACAAGAACCAGAAAACAACGAAAAACACAGACAGCACGTGATGACAGACAACACAAGCAGTTTTTAAACACCGGCAGCACAGACCCACCACATCCTGATGATTGCATTGCATGAAACAGCGCTGTAGATAGTTTTAAACCTTACCTTTTAACAAATGTTGCTCCCAGTCCGGTTGAGCATTTTTTTAAATTTTTATAAAATCTTTGCTGGTATTTACTACCATTGTCTATATATATATTATATATATATATATATATATATATATATATATTATATATATATATATATATATTTTTTTTTTTTTTTTTAATTATTTTTTTTTTAAGCTACACCTGTCGTGGCCAACTGGAGCGAAATCTAGATCCCGGCGGCATCGTTGTCCTTAGAACTGGGTTTGTTTTGTTCAGAGAGAGAGAGAGAGAGAGAGAGAGAGAGAGAGAGAGAGAGAGAGATGAGAGAGAGAGAGAGAAGATTCCCCCTTGCCTGCTCAAATTTTTCTTTAAGACTAAACGCATCCCAGGTTCTGATTTTCATACCATCTTTTATTTTTATTTTTACCTTGCGGAGAAAGAAAAACCTGCTGAGGCAAGGCATTTGAGAGAGAGGAGAGAGAGAGAGAGAGAGAGAGAGAGAGAGAGAGAGAGAGAGAGAGAGAGAGAGAGAGAGAGTGGGGTGGAAGTGGAAGGATAGGACGGCACACATCACACAATTTCCCACTATTTACCGTTCTAGGCCGGGCCCTGATGTCGGGAGACCGAACTGTTTATTCAGTTCTCTCCCTTCACCGGTAGGGTGACAACTTGTCTGGAAGCCATTAGTGACAGCACAGAGAGAGAGAGAGAGAGAGAGAGAGAGTAAGTATGGTGGCGTGTTAGCTTAGCTTTCTGACGGTGATTTTTTTTTGCTGTTTTCTTTCCTCTTTCGTGGAAGGAAGCCGTAGACGTTATTCTTCCTTGCCATTTCTGTCAGTTCCCCGCCCTCCCCATTCATTTTTCCTCTCATTTTCCTTTTTTTTCCTTTTCTTTCTTTTCTTTTCTCTCTCTCTCTCTCTCTCTCTCTCTCTCTCTCTCTCTCTCTCTTTTAAATTTAAATTATTTTTTTTACAGTTTTACCAGTAATAATTCTATTTCAGACTCGGTTCAGTTAGACAATATCTAATAGTGACATTCTGCTCGGTGAGACAGCTTCTGAGACTGACCCACCGAGGAGGGCCTAAGAAGAACAGTACCCCCCCCCCCCCCATCCTCACCCAGCCCTTCCGTCCTTCCTCCAATCCTCTTTCTCCTCCCCTCACTCCTCTCGGCAACGACAGTTGATTTCCCGACCTCAGCAACTTCGACAAAAATATGGCTGTCGTAACATATAGCCAATATGAGGAAGGAACCTTAGCCATAGGATTTTGTCGTATCTGATTGGAAAACGAACTTAAACCATTGGATCTTGTCCTTCTTGATAGCAGAAAGAACCTTAGCCATGGAATTGTGTCCTTCTTGGTAGCAGAAAGAACCTTAGCCATGGAATTGTGTCCTTCCTGAAAGGAGAAAGAACTTTAGCCATAGGATTGTGTCCTTCCTGAAAGGAGAAAGAACTTTAGCCATAGGATCGTGTCCTTCCTGAGGGGAGAAAGAACTTTAGCCATAGGATTGTGTCCTTCCTGAAAGGAAAGAACTTTAGCCATAGGATTGTGTCCTTCCTGAAAGGAGAAAGAACTTTAGCCATAGGATTGTGTCCTTCCTGAAAGGAAAAAGAACTTTAGCCATAGGATTGTGCGCTACCTGTTAGGAGAAAGAACTTTAGCTATAGGATCGTGTTCTTCCTGATAGCAGAAAGAACTTTAGTCGTAGGATTGTGTCCTTCCTGAAAGGAGAAAGCTCTTTAGCCATAGGATTATTGTGTCTACCTGTTAGGAGAAAGAACTTTAGCCATAGGATTGTGTCCTATCTGTTAGGAGAAAGAACTTTAGCCATAG
This sequence comes from Conus ventricosus, assembly GCA_018398815.1. Lineage (NCBI taxonomy): Eukaryota > Metazoa > Mollusca > Gastropoda > Neogastropoda > Conidae > Conus > Conus ventricosus. Next base: position 74,993 of record JAFLJL010017922.1, on the reverse strand, counting down.
GACTATGTCCCACCTGTTAGGAGAAAAAACTTTAGCCATAGGATTGTGTGTTCAGAGTTAACAAAGGATTGTTCAGAGTGAACAAAGGATTGTCTATTCAGAGTGAACAAGGGATTGTCTGTTCAGAGTGAATAAAGGATTGTCTGTTCAGGGTGAATTAACAAACGATTGTTTGTTCAGAGTGAACGAAGTATTGTCTGTTGAGAGTGAACGAAGGATTGTCTGTTGAGAGTGAACGAAGGATTGTCTGTTGAGAGTGAACGAAGGATTGTGTGTTCAGAGTGAACGAAGGATTGTCTGTTGAGAGTGAACGAAGGATTGTCTGTTGAGAGTGAACGAAGGATTGTGTGTTCAGAGTGAACGAAGGATTGTCTGTTGAGAGTGAACGAAGGATTGTCTGTTGAGAGTGAACGAAGGATTGTGTGTTCAGAGTGAACGAAGGATTGTCTGTTGAGAGTGAACGAAGGATTGTCTGTTGAGAGTGAACGAAGGATTGTGTGTTCAGAGTGAACGAAGGATTGTCTGTTGAGAGTGAACGAAGGATGTGTGTGTTCAGAGTGAACGAAGGATTGTCTGTTGAGAGTGAACGAAGGATTGTGTGTTCAGAGTGAACGAAGGATTGTCTGTTGAGAGTGAACGAAGGATTGTCTGTTGAGAGTGAACGAAGCATTGTGTGTTCAGAGTGAACGAAGGATTGTCTGTTGAGAGTGAACGAAGGATTGTGTGTTCAGAGTGAACGAAGGATTGTCTGTTGAGAGTGAACGAAGGATTGTCTGTTGAGAGTGAACGAAGGATTGTGTGTTCAGAGTGAACGAAGGATTGTCTGTTGAGAGTGAACGAAGGATTGTGTGTTCAGAGTGAACGAAGGATTGTCTGTTGAGAGTGAACGAAGGATTGTGTGTTCAGAGTGAACGAAGGATTGTCTGTTGAGAGTGAACGAAGGATTGTCTGTTGAGAGTGAACGAAGGATTGTGTGTTCAGAGTGAACGAAGGATTGTCTGTTGAGAGTGAACGAAGGATTGTGTGTTCAGAGTGAACGAAGGATTGTCTGTTGAGAGTGAACGAAGGATTGTGTGTTCAGAGTGAACGAAGGATTGTCTGTTGAGAGTGAACGAAGGATTGTGTGTTCAGAGTGAACGAAGGATTGTCTGTTGAGAGTGAACGAAGGATTGTGTGTTCAGAGTGAACGAAGGATTGTCTGTTGAGAGTGAACGAAGGATTGTCTGTTGAGAGTGAACGAAGGATTGTCTGTTCAAAGTGAACAAAAGATTTTCTGTTCCGAGTTAATTAACAAAGAATTGTGTGTTCAGAGGGAACAAAAAATTGTCTGTTCAGAGTAGATTAACAAAGGACTGTCTGTTCCGAGTTAACAAAGGATTGTCTGTTCAGAGTTAACAGAGGGTTGTCTGTTCATTTTAATTAACAAAAGATTGTCTGATTAGACTGACCAAAGAGTTGTCTGTTCAGAGTTAACACACTCCGTTCCGACTCCAGTCTCTCCTCCTTGTTCCTGGGGGTGAGATGTTGGGGCCGTGTCTGCTGTCATTGTTTACCGTGCTGTGCGTGGCCCTATTAGTGACGATAAGAATTATTTGTTCCACGCTGAGCCCTATGGCGCTCTGCCTTTGGCACTGAGGTGAGCCACAGACGGTGCCCTGGCCTTGGTGCTGAGGTGAGCCACAGACGGTGCCCTGGCCTTGGCATTGAGGTGAGCCACAGACGGTGCCCTGGCCTTGCTGTGAGCCACAGGCGGTGTCCTGGCCTTGCTGTGAACCACAGGCGGTGCCCTGGCCTTGGCACTGAGGTGAGCCACAGGCGGTGGCCTGGCCTTGCTGTGAGCCACAGGCGGTGCCTGGCCTTTTCTGTGAGCCACAGGCGGTGCCCTGGCCTTGCTGTGAGCCACAGGCGGTGCCCTGGCCTTGCTGTGAACCACAGGCGGTGCCCTGGCCTTGCTGTGAGCCACAGGCGGTGTCCTGGCCTTGCTGTGAACCACAGGCGGTGCCTGGCCTTGGCACTGAGGGTGAGCCACAGCGGTAGCCTGGCCTTGCTGTGAGCCACAGGCGGTGCTCTGGCCTTGCTGTGAGCCACAGACGGTGCCCTGGCCTTGCTGTGAGCCACAGACGGTGCCCTGGCCTTGCTGTGAGCCACAGGCGGTGCCCTGGCCTTGCTGTAAGCCACAGGCGGTGCCCTGGCCTTGCTGTGAACCACAGGCGGTGCCCTGGCCTTGCTGTGAGCCACAGGCGGTGGCCTGGCCTTGCTGTGAGCCACAGGCGGTGCCCTGGCCTTGCTGTGAGCCACAGGCGGTGCCCTGGCCTTGCTGTGAGCCACAGGCGGTGCCCTGGCCTTGCTGTGAGCCACAGGCAGTGCCCTGGCCTTGCTGTGAACCACAGACGGTGCCCTGGCCTTGCTGTGAACCACAGACGGTGCCATGGCCTTGGAACTGAGGTGAACCACAGGCGGTGCCCTGGCCTTGCTGTGAGCCACAGGCGGTGCCCTGGCCTTGCTGTGAGCCACAGACGGTGCCCTGGCCTTGCTGTCAGCACAGACGGTGCCCTGGCCTTGCTGTGAACCACAGGCGGTGCCCTGGCCTTGCTGTGAGCCACAGGCGGTGCCCTGGCCTTGCTGTGAGCCACAGACGGTGCCCTGGCCTTGGCACTGAGGTGAGCCACAGGCAGTGTCCTGGCTTGCTGTGAGCCACAGGCGGTGCCCTGGCCTTGGCACTGAGGTGAGCCACAGACGGTGCCCTGGCCTTGCTGTGAGCCACAGACGGGCCACACGTGGCCTCAGTCCATTCCTAGCTGTCAGCCGGAGGTGGAAAAACATGGCAGGAAGATCAGCCACGTGTTCCAGGACACAGGACGAACGAAACACAAACTTCTGACTTCAAGTGCGGGGAAAATGAGACCATTCTTGACCACACCACAATCTGTTCATATTAGCATACATTGGACAAATGCTTGCCGATGAGTACAGCTAAGGAAAAAAAAGTGCAAATCAGTGCCGTGAGAAAAAAATGCACTACATGTTGAAGTGAATCATATGTATGTGAGAAGATGACAGCAAGACAGCCAATTGTATACGAAAGTTCAACTTTACATACATGACAAATTCCGCCTTTTTGCGGACAGTTTGCTGCATCAGTGACTACAGCCATTATCTTAACCACCACCGCCTTTGCAGAACCCATGCTCTGGGTCTGACAAACATCATGTGATCACTTTGGAAGCTGTCATCTTGAGTTCCAGACAGGGTAACATCTAGCTTGCAGTCAGTCGCCTGGTCCATCCAAAGCCGTGTAAAAAAAAAAAAAAAAAAAAAAGCAGGAAGCGAGCCATGCTGAACAATAAAGTGCCGCGCCGGGCTAGCCCAGAGCTAGATTCACAGTGAACGCGGTCTTTAAATGGAGATCCTGTGGATGAACGCAAAAAAAAAAAAAAAAGGAAAAAAGGACAAAAAGCCACCTTGCACGCACTTCAGTGCAATAAATGCAGTTCCACCTTTCAGAAAAGAGTTGAGCATCCCGTATGCCAGTGGGACGGCTGACACGAAACCATAAAACACGCGCACACTACTGTCGCGTGTGGATATCACCCCAAGCAGACGGAAGATAGGTACCTTAACGTTGGGATTTTTAAAAACGGTCGTGCACGCCGCTAAGATCTCCCCGGTGGGGGTGATTCTCGCCGCTGGTGCCGAGGAACGAGGACAAGGAGAAAGCGAGCTGCAAGATCTTCGGACGTCCGTGTGTGAAATCATGCGGAGGGCAGTCAACTTCAC
>JAFLJL010017922.1:66216-68716 GCA_018398815.1 Conus ventricosus | reverse complement strand
ACGAGGAGTGCATTTGCCATGTGGACTACCTACGCCACGTGCATCAATGTGAATTGCAACTCAATGTGGCCCCCATTGTGGGGCTATAAATTTCCAAACCCAAAAAGTTCAAATCATCCCTTCCAGAGGCGCCAACATAATGCCGAGACTTTTTCGTCAAGATCGTTGCATAGCAATGGGGCAACTGCAGGCCGGGGTTCCAATGAGGCAGGTCGCTATCGCATTCGGAGTCCACATTTCCACCGTCTATCGCCTTCTGGACCGCTTTCAAGCAAGAAACACCACTGATGACAGACCGAGGAGCGGCAGACCGAGGGTCACCACAGCAGCCCAAGACCGCCATCTTCTTCGTCAGCATCGACGGGAGCCTTACCAAACCGCTGCCAACACAGCCAGGAACACCGTCGGCAACAATGGCAGGCCAATCAGCAACAGGACCGTGCGTCGCCGACTGAACACAGTTGGTCTCCAATGCAGGCGTCCAGCCGGCGACCTATCCTGACACTCCAGCATCGCCAGAACCGTCTGCAGTGGGCACAGATCCACGTGCATTGGCGCCATCGGGACTGGGGCCGAGTCCTCTTCAGTGATGAAAGCCGGTTCTGCGTCGACCCAGGCGATGGCCGCATCCGGATCTGGAGAAGAGCGGGGGAACGCTTCACGGATGCCAACATCACCGAAAGGGACCCATGGGGTGGTGAAAGCATCATGATCTGGGGGGCTATCGGCATAAATCGTCGTATTGGGCCAGTCATCTTCCAGAATGTGGGTCCAGGACGTGGTAACGGGGTCACTGCTGTTCATTACATCGACCAAGTCCTGAGGCCCCACATCCTGCCGCATTTCCAGCGGCATCCACAGAACCTGTTTCAGCAGGACAACGCAAGGCCGCACACTGCCCGTGCTACGCAGAACTTCCTGAGGCAGAACAACATCAATCTGCTGCCTCACCCAGCCCGTTCTCCCGACCTTAACCCAATAGAGCATTTCTGGGATGCCCTTCAGAGGCAGTTGAACCAGCTCAACCCCAGACCCCAGACAGCAGCTCAGCTTGCTGTTGCTGTGGGCCAGGTGTGGTGGCAAGTCCCCCAGAGGCAGACCAACACTCTGGTGCGCTCGATGTACCGCAGGTGCACAGCTGTGATCAATGCTCGAGGTGGTCACACCAGATACTGACATTCTGCTGTTAACACAGGGTCAAGGTCAAGTTCATGTGACCTTATTTTCTACCAGAATGAACTTTGAAAGGACACTTTTGCGGTGTTCGATTGCTTTTTCTCACTTTCTATTACCAGTTCAAAGGAATCGGTAGCCAAATTACATCAAAATTTCTATACAGTTTGTTTTCGCGTTTTTTATGCCTCTGAGTTTATATATATATATATATATATATATGCATGTGTGTGTGTGTGTGAGTGTGTGTGTGAAGGATCAGTTACATTCTCACCTTGAATCATGCCATTGGAAGCACGGGCCATAACCCTGCAGGAGGCGGCGCCGTGTTGACAAGAACTCTCCCAGGATGAAATGGCCATCGCTAACTTCTCTCGCTGACACACTCTCACCCTCCCTGTTACAGCGCGGAATGTCGCAATCCTGCAGTATGAAGTGGCCATCGCTAGCTTCTCTCGCTGACACACTCTCACCCTCCCCTGTTACAGCGCGGAATGTCGCAATCCTGCAGTATCTAGCAATGCATCAAAGCTGTCGCCCAGTATTGTCCAAAGGGCGAGATCATGGGTAGAGGTGGAGGCTATGAAAAGGGGATGTAGGCGTTGGGAGAGGTGACAGGTGGCGGTATGGAGGTGAGGGGAGGATTGGGGACGCCTTCGCATTTCGTGTTTCCTAGCGACAGATTGTGGTGAGGTGAATCCTGGGGATCCGATTCTTATCATTTACTTCGACAAGCGTTCCACTTGTTTTCAGACAGACTCCATCAAAAGATTTGTTTGTTCTGTTTTGGGGTGGCCTTTTGTATCTCTTTCCGTCCTAAAATGGATTTAACCCCCCTCTCTCTCTCTCTCTCTCTCTCTCTCTCTCTCTCTCTCTCTCTCTCCTCTCTCTCTCTCTCTCTCTCTCTCTCTGTGTGCCTGTGTTTGTGTCTCTCTGTCTTTGTTTGCGTGTCTGTGTATCTGTGTGTCTGTCAGTCTCTCTTTCTGTGCCTGTGTCTGTCTCTGTTTCCGTCTGTCTGTCCCTCTGGTAACCTTTATGCCCAAGTGTAACAGATCACAAAAGAGATTTGTTTCTGCATCTGACTCTTGTCTCTTCAAGGACGAAGGAACCTAATACATGAACACTATACCACAACGTGTACTATAACTATCATTGTATTCTATAAAATTGTATGATAATAAGATCGGTAATAACTAGATAATACACGATATTCCAAAGAAGAGTGATAACATAAGAAACATTACTCACCAAATGCAATATCACCCATTGTCTGGAGAATTGACAACAATATTCATGAGGCACTTATGTTCACGTACACCTGCATACA
>JAFLJL010017922.1:32500-66116 GCA_018398815.1 Conus ventricosus | reverse complement strand
ATAGCTGAAATTTCAGGGGGGCGTTCAGTCAATATAGAACTTCTTCATAAGATTGGGAAAATACGTTGGTCAGAGTCAGCTTGTGTACTGACATGACTAACTGATGGCACCGTGGGACATTTTAGTTTTTTTATTTCAGACTGTAAAGTCCCAAGGTGTGTTTTCAGGGAGTGATTTTCTTTTGAAAGATGATCTGTCTTTGTTTGTAAGTAGGAAAGTTTTTTTTATTGAGGGCATCAATGTAACAGTGAAGATAGTCAATTTTATCTTGGATCAAAGCACGTACTTCATTTTTTAAAGCACATTTTTCATCATTCAATAAAGAAGTCATTGCCACCTGAGATTCCTTTTGCGCATCAGTGATAGTGTCAATGGCAGTTTCAATATATTTCAGTTCCTCTCTTAACACAGGAGGACGAACACACACACTGGAGGTTTCTTTCTATAAGATTTCGGGGTGAAACAGAGCGTACGTCGACGATGTTTTTTTGCGTGGTTGGTGACTGGGTGACTCGTGGCGGCATGGGGTGACATCGTTGGAAGCTGTGCCCTGACTGCCAGTGTCCGCAGTGTGGGAGGGGATGGCTGGAGTGGGAGGAAGAACGACGACGCTGCTGTGTGTGGCCTCCTCACAGTGCAGCAGGCCGTGCACAGGCGGGCAGGGGAGGCTGTGTGGTCAGTGGAGAATGTGGGCAGGGACAGGTCACGGGATGTCTCAGGGACACGGGGTCCGGCAGAGGCTGGATAAAGGTGACAGGAGAGAGGAGAGAGAGAGAGAGAGAGAGATAGAGAGAGAACGAACGAACGAACGAACGAACGAACGAAATTTGTTTAATGAGGGAAAAGAATAAGCACATGGCAGGCTTGTTTGCATCTTGCCCTCAAGAATGAAAAAGAAACATTTCAAACACAAAAGCCACCCTCCAACACCCCAACAATTAACCAAACTTCCACCTGTCGCACAATCCTTTCCAAGCAATAATAATAGCAATAACAATAGTAATGAATGATAATGATAAAAAATAATAACATTACAATTCAAATATAACACCATGCGCACATACATTACATATGCATTGTCAAACATTACATCTATCGAATAGCATGATCTGAAAAGAGAGAAATACAGAACACATAATAGTCCCAAATATAAATCCACATGATAGTAAATCAATATTAAAACCAAGAATCTGTTCCGGAAGGGGGCGTACAACACACTTTTTTTGCGCCCTCCAGATACGCACGCAGTTCCCCTTTCCTCTCTATCCCGTGTTCTCTGCAAACAATTCCATCCTCGCCCCTCGTAACAAACACCCCACCTCACCCCATCTACCCTCCGTTCACAACCAACCCTACTCAAACAGAGAGAGAGAGAGAGAGAGAGGAGAGAGAGAGGAGAGAGAAGAGAGAGAGAGAGGCCGGATATAAAAGCAAATATTCACTTACCATAAGGATCAGGAAATGCTGTTCATGTATTGCGTAAAGACTCGGAGGCTTGTATTTACATCGAATGAAGTTAAAACAGAATTCCATAGGCAGCCACCAGAGTACAACAAGCTTGATTTAAACAGATCGATTCTCGGAAGAGGTACTTTATCTTGTAAACATGACGAATCTTCTTCATTTCGAATCTATTTTTCAAAGCCATAGGGCACTGTCGGACATTATATTAAACATAAAGATAGCTTTGTTGTAAACTAGCTTCCATTTTAGAGGCAGAATTCCTAAATGTTTATATTCTGAGAAAGTAGGGGAGGAGGACTTCAGGAGGATCAGTTTAATGGCACGTCTATGTAAACTGAATCAAGGTTTTAAAATATTATCACTAGCGGAATCCCATATTGTTGAGGCATAGTTTATGTAAGATTCAACATAGGCATGAAAGAACAACTTACGGCTATGTTGATCTAAAAAGTGTTTCCTTCTGGAAAGCTGGTAAACCTTTCTGGACACATTTACATACTAACGCATATGATTCGACCATAATAGATTGTTATCAATATTAACACCTAGGATCTTATGGTGATCAACTTCCTCGAGATTTTCGCCATTAATACAAAGGTAATGATTGCTACAAGAAAGATTTTGACGTTTTTGCCTGGTAGTAATTTAATAAGTATTTTGCTTTTTTGGGGTGGAGTCGCATATGATTAAGTTCAGACCATTCAGATAACTTGTTGATACTTTCTTGTAAGGAGAAAAAAATGCTATCTAATCTATCGTGACAGGTGTGGATAGTGGGTATCATCGGCAAACATCTCACATAAAGTTGTAAAAAACAGAGATAGATCATTTATATATATAGAAAATAGTATTGGCCCAAGGCCTGAGCCTTGAGGGACGCCGTACTTAACAGGTAGAATGGAAGAATTTGATCTATTTTACCGAAACACACTGTTTCCTGTCTGAGAGAAATGAAGATAGAAGTTCCAAAGCGTTGTCAGTTAGGCCATAGATCTTTAATTTTCTCAAGTAGAACACTGTGGTCGACGACATCAAATGCTTTCATAAAGTCTACTACTAGAACACCTGTGATTTTATTATTGTTTATGTTAGTAAGCCACTGTTCAACAAGACTAGTTAATGCTGTGTGACAAGAATGGTTGGCCTGATCCGGACTGGTTTGGATGAAACAGATCGAAGGAGTTGAAATGATTAAGAATGTGTTTGTTTATGTGATCGTCCAAAGGTTTAGAGAGTATAGACAAGATGGAGATGGGTCTATAATTTGAGGGATCAGCATAGTCACCTGATTTATAGATGGGTATAACTTTTAGCAACTTTAAAAGCTTTTGGAATATAATTTTTTGCAAGGCATAGGTTGTAGATGTAGGTAAGCGTTTCGGCGATTACTGGGGCTGACAATTTTAAGATTTTCCCATCAATGCCATCAAGACCACTTGTGTTACTTTGTTTTAGGCTACTAAGAGATCCATACACTTCATGCACACCCATAAATGGTATATTTGAAAGAGAGGACATATTTCTAGAATTACAAAGTCCTGAAGAATATCCAATTTATTTCTGACGTTCTGTTTATTTTTATTGTTGAGTTAGCTATGTCACAAAAATGTGAATTCAAGACATCAGATGATAAATCTTTTGGCGAGGTAGTATGACCTTTAACATTTTTATTAGTAAGCTCGTTTATCGCTTTCCAAATAGATCTGTTATCTGCTTTGGAAGAAATAAGATTTTGAAAATACTTTTTCTTTGACGATCGTTTTAGGTAATTGACTAAGTTCTTTGTTTTTTATAGGAATCTCGACTCCCTGACACTAACAGCGACTCTCTTAAGTCGGTAGCAGTGTCTATGTCTTTAGTTATCCAGGGTTTTCTTTAAGGATTGTTACTAACACGCATTGTTTTAAATGGGGCATGCTTATTATAAACATTAAGGAAACTATGATACCAGACTTCTAAAGCCTCGTCGGGGTCTGTGAATTGATAGACCGTGGAAAGGAATGAGTTCATTAAATCCGCTGAAAGGAGTCATTGTCAAATTTTGAAAAGTTTCTGTAGGTAATTATCTTGTGGAAATTTTTTGGAACTTTAACTCCTCGCTTGGACCACGTAAAACATACTGGAGAATGGTCGCTACAAGCGAACGTCGGTGAGCATGTTTTATCATGGTGTTAACTGAAGAAGTATTATGTATGGTCAATAAGTGTTTGGAGGTAGCGGTGACTCTTGTTTGTTTGTCTATTAGTTGGTCGAGGTTAAATGATTTGTAAGTTTCTGTCCAAGATTTGTTCGATTTTAGTAAATCAATATTGAAATCACCTAGTAGTATATTTTCATAAGAGAAATAGGATGCTTCCTCCATCATTAATAGAGAGAGAGAGAGAGAGAGAGAGAGAGAGAGAGAGAGAGGAGAGAGAGAGAGAGAGAGAGAGAGCCAGTCAGACAGCCAGACAGAGACAATGACAGTGACAAATATTTCATTGTCCTCTCAGCAATTAAATCCTTTTGACAAGCAGGCATGTTTGAACACCACTCAGTAAAATGAATGGCTCATTCATCCCTCCCTTCTCCGTCCCACCGCCCCTCACCCACAACTCGTTCTGACAACCTCCTCCCTCCCTCGCCCCTCCCTCCACCCCTACCTCACCTCTCCCCCCCCCCCCCCCCCCAACTCCTCATTCACATACTTGCGCACATACAGGTACATGACAGCGGATCATCTTGACAAATATTTCAATGATTAAATATTTCACTGGTTGTTCTTTCAATTGTCTTTTTTCTACTGTTCATTGTCCTGAATAACAGAGAGAGAGAGAGAGAGAGAGAGAGAGAGAGAGAGAGAGAGAGAGAGAGAGAGAGAGAGAGAGAGAGAGAGAGAGATTTCATTCATTGATTGTCTTTTTGGTCTCACCCTTACTTTTGAAATGTTCTTTCGTATTCTCTCAGGTCTTCTTCAGGCAAGATAAAAACAACATTCAGGACAATGAAAACGAAGAACGAGCAATCACTTATCTTTCGTATTCGGCGCAAGATGAACGTTGAGTGAAGAAGACCTAAGAGGCCGAAACGCGTCGTGTTTTGTCTTGTTATTTTGTATGTCCTTGCTTTGGGCAGATTCACTAAGAATTTTTCTTGAAATTTACTCTTGGAGATGTTACACGCAGTCTATTTTTGGTTCACCAGAAAAATGGACAGGACTGAACGGAGTATTATCATATGTAAAAAAAAAGGTGTGGCTTCGCTTTGTTTGTTAATGGTCTTCATAATACTTTACACTCCTCCGTCTACACTCTTCTGTTTAGAATCCATCGCACCACGACAGTTAATATAAAAACTTATGACATTTCAATTTCGTTTGTCCGGGTGACACACGTTATTGTGATACTTGCTATTTGAACGTCATTTTTTGTCGTCTCTTTAACGTGAATGTGATGTAATTGTATGCCTCGATTATATAACGCAGTTTCTTTTTATATGTGACGCGTCTGTTGAAATGAATCGTAAAACAATTCCACAAGTTTATGAAGGTTGAATAAGAGATATGATTTAACACAGTGGAAAGGAAGGAAAACGCAGCACCCTGAAGAATTCAAAGTTTTCAATGTTCAAAAAGACATTGTTGAAATAAAAATCGGAACGTGACAGTATACTTGGTTCATTTTCCTTGCTTCTTTCTTTCTTTTGTATTTTTACCTTCATTCCTTCATTCTTTATCTGTACTTTCTCTTCCTTTCTTTCTTTTCTTCGTTCTTTGTTTCTTCCTTTTTCTCTTCCTTTCCTCCTTCCTTCCTTTCTTTCTTTCCTTCTTTGTTTGTTCCCTTTCTCACCTTACCTCATTCTGCCTTTCTCTCTTTCCCTCCTTGTTGTCTTCGTCCTTTCTTTCTTCTTTCTGTCTGTCTTGTTGTCTCCATCTTAATTCGTCTGGACACTTCACGCACTCTGTTCCCAGTGCAGACGCAAAAAAAACACCCCCCCAAAAAAAAAAAAATATAAAAAAAAAAAAAATAAAAATAAATAAAAAGCCAAAACAGATACACCGATTACATGGGCAAGTGTTGAAAACGGACGTCAAGCGCATTCAGAACTCATTAACAAAAAAGAGTAGAAAGGAAATTACACCAATGTAAAGATGCTCTAAAAATAATGAACATCGACATTAACAGAAAAAGAGTAGAAAGGAAATTACACCAATGTAAAGATGCTCTAAAAATAATGAACATCGACATTAACAGAAAAAGTATACAGGAAATTACACCAATGTAAAGATGCTCTAAAAATGATGAACATCGACATTAACAGAAAAAAAGTAGAAAGGAAATTACACCAATGTAAAGATGCTCTAAAAATGAAATTACACCAATGTAAAGATGCTCTAAAAATAATGAACATCGACATTAACAGAAAAAGTATAAAGGAAATTGCACCAATGTAAAAATGCTCTAAAAATAATGAACATCGACATTAACAGAAAAAGGGTAAAGGAAATTACCCAATGTAAACATGCTGTAAGAATAATGAACATCGACATTAACAGAAAAAGGGTAAAGGAAATCCCAATGTAAACATGCTCTAAAAATAATGAACATCGACATTTACAGAAAAAGGGTAAAGGAAATTCCAATGTAAACATGCTCTGAAAATATCAACATGGACGGCAGGGGTAAGCTGAGTAGTTTGGACTTCTTGTTCCCATGTCATCTGTTATGTTTGTATATTTGTTTATTTGTTTATTCCTCCTTATTTTTTCTGATCTGCTTCAGCGCTGTAGATGGATATCAGAACTCATAGTGAGAGCACTCGCTTTGCCTAAGTCTGGTACGCGCACAAGCACGCACGCGCATGTACTCGTGTTCATACGTACACAAGCACCCTCCCTTACCCCTTCCTCCCTCCACACACGTGCGCGCGCGCATACGTACACATGCACACGCATACACATACAGACGCGCTCATGTTCACAGATACATATTCAGACGTGCAAAAAAACAACAACAACACATGCACACACACACACACACACACACACACACACACACACACACACACACACACACACGCACGCACGCACGCACGCACGCACGCACGCACGCACGCACGCACGCACGCACGCACGCACGCACGCACGCACGCACACATAACGCAAATGTGCACACAAAGACACACATGAACACACGCGCATACACATACTCCTTCATTTCTCCTCTCTCTCTCTCTCTCTCTCCACACACACACACCACACACACACACACACACACACACACACACACACACACACACACACACACACACACACACACACACACATTTTTTCATCCGGTTTAACGTTCTCTTATTCTCTAGAAGAGAGGGCCTTAAAGGCAAAAAGTGTATGTTGGAATTCTTAGATTTCTTTGGTCACTGGGGGAAAATTCACCAAAAGTATTTTTCAAAATTTTTGACATCCAAATCCAACCTATCTTGACATATGGTTCAGAAGTATGGGGGTTAAGTGCTGACCATACAGTTATCGAAAGGGTCCATTTGCTAGCAATCAAACGTTTTCTAAATATAAGCATTAAAACCCCGAGTGCACTAATATATTGCGAATCAAATAGATATCCTCTTTACATCCAAACATACACAAAATGTATTAAATATTGGCTTAAAGTCGTTCAGATGGAAAGTGACCGTATTCCTAAGAAAAGTTACGAAATGTTATACTTACTCCACTGTAATGGTAAGAGGAACTGGGTATCTAATATAATGTATACATTGTATAGGCATGGTTTTGGAATTGTTTGGGAGAACCAAGTGTAGAAAACTGTAAACTGTTTATATCCACCTTTAGGCAGAGACTAATCGATTGTCATGTTCAAGAACTTGATTCTACCATTCGTACTAAAGAACATTTCCAGCTGTATTCAACTTTCAGAGCTTTAGATCTCCCCATTATTTATGCGCTATTAAGAACCCTGCATTGAGAAAGCATTTAACTAGACTAAGACTAGGTGTCTCCCCGCTCAATGCCCATAAATCTAAATATTCAAAATTCCAATGTAAACTTGACTGTCCATTTTGTCCGAATGTTGTTGAATCAGAATTGCATTCTATATTAGTATGTCCACAATATAAAAGCCTTCGTGAAATGTACATCCCCCTAAATATTATAACCACTCTAACGGTTTCAAACTTGCTTTGCTTCTTTCTGACTCAAGAATGTGTATTAAGCTTGCTTTGTACTTATCGAAATTATTTACCACAAGGAACCAGAAAACCCAGTCTGCTTAAACAATGCTATGAAGCATTAGTTAACAAATTGGTATATTTATAGCTATATAGTTATCCATGACCAATGTATACCACTTGTTGAAAGATATGATGCCACCAAGAACATTGTACATAAAATGCTTACATTAATCTCACCCATGCGCGCCGATATATTTTTTCACTTAATATGTTGAAGATTTTGGTTATTAGATGTTTTTATTATTTTTGTCACGTGTATCGGCAGTACGCATTGTTCTCTTCATTCCTTATCCCTATCCGCCCCACTCCACTTCGGGTTTGCATTATGACAGTTTCGCTATTATTTATTCTTTTCCAAAACGATGTATAGTCTTTGAAACGTCACTTGTACCCTCCACGCATGGTCCCCTCTAGCCCTGCATTCTGTATTATGCCTATAGTGTGTGTAATCACCATGTATTTATGTTTATTTCTCAACCTGCCATCACCCCTATTCCCATTTGATACGGGCAGAAAGGCCTAATCATTAAACATTTTGGATTGGATTGGATTGGATCTCACACACAGACACAGACACAGACACACACACACACACACACACACACACACACACACACCACACACACACACACACACAGTGGCTTCATGATTGCTTCGTGCAAGCCCCGATAGGCTGCTGCTTGTCGGCTGGGCTATCAACACATGATGAATGTTCGGTGCACACAAGATGCACATTGTCAAGGACATGGTTCATGACTGAATGTTCGGTGCACACAAGATGCACATTGTCAAGGACATGGTTCATGACTGAATGTTCGGTGCACACAAGATGCACATTGTCAAGGACATGGTTCATGAGTGAATGTTCGGTGCACACTGTCACGGACAAAAATGAAACAACCAAACTCGTGGTTAGTCGCCAGCCAATTTGTTCGGACATAAGCTTCAACTCAAACATTCTAGGCGCCAGGTAGACGGGCCCATGTGTCGGGTCAGCCAATTAAGCTTAGCGGAGAGGCTTCACGGAGACGGTACAGTCCAGCCAGACAGACTAAGCCGTTTGACCGACGCCTCGATGTCTCCCGGACGGATCTCAGTGCCTGGGCCAGACTCATCTAGCCAATTTGTAGGACTAGCGCCCACAAGTTAAGTCGGACGTCGCCAGTTGAAGTAGGAGGGGGGAAGGTAGTGTGTGGTGGGGGTGAAATCAAGCTAATCAATTAAATGACCAATTGACCACCACAGAGAGTAAGGCGTGTAGGCGTGACTGTCATGATTTGAATATCCAATGGAATTAGAGGGAGATAACTTCGGGTACGAGGCGGTAAAAATACTGACCAATGGTACTCGCCCTTGGACAGATGAGTTTCAAGATAAGATAGAGATGCGGGAGTGAAGGGAGAACGAACAGAGGAAGAACGAGGAGAGAGACAGAGAGAGGAAGAGGTTCTAGGTCTGCTCGAGAGAGAAGCAGAGAGATGGGGGGAGGAGAGAAGAGAACCAAGTTGAGAGATTAGCAGGAGATAGTCTGCAGAGGAAGGACTTAGGAGAGATGTGGAGAGAGAGAGTTGCTAACTAATGAAGAGGAAAAGAAAGAAAAGAAAAAAAAGAAAGAGAAAAGCAACCATGTCCATTTGATAGAGCAGACTAGAAGAGAGAGAGAGAGTGCAATGCGTTAATGCAGGAAGGAAGAAAGGAGAACAGATCGATGTTGATAGTCACTGTTCCATCTTAACCGGGGTTCGACCTCATACCTGGCAGCGTCACTTCGTCAAGCAGAACCACAGACCAACGCCAGTGCCAGCAGTCTAACCTGACCAGGCGCCAGCAGACCAAGACCAGTGCCAGCAGTTGTGTCGTGCTTGTGAAAGTGACAGTGAAAAGAAAAAAAAAAAGAAAAGAAAAGACAGTGATTCGTGAATAGTTAAGATCACCTGGCCAGGTAAAGTAGAAATCTATTTATACCCGGGTTAGTTAATGATGTTTTAGATAAATGATTTGTGAAGTTCAGGAAAGAGAGAATGTTTTATTTTGTTTGATTCCATATGCATTGATGTTTCGTTCTATGATCATGTGTAGTAAAGTTATAGACTTTACTAGTGGTTTGATGTGACGAATGCATGATATATGGATGAGATTGTAAGCAAGCTGTGAGTGTGTTTGGGCTGTGCGCTAGTCCTTCCTCCATCGACATCACCCGAGGTTGACACACACAAGATGCACATTGTCAAGGACATGGTTCATGACTGAATGTTCTGTGCACACAAGATGCACATTGTCAAGGACATGGTTCATGACTGAATGTTCGGTGCACACAAGATGCACATTGTTAAGGACATGGTTCATGAGTGAATGTTCGGTGCACACAAGATGCACATTGTCAAGGACATGGTTCCTAATTATGTCCCGTACTTATTTTTGACCCACCCCCTCCAGTGTACCATAACTAGTCTACTGACTGCTCTAATGACGTTCTGTGCGCGATGGACCGTACAGGACACAGTCGGTGTAGTTCTGACCGGCTCTAAGCTGGCTGACGCAGCCACTTCCTAAGCCAGACTTGACCCCTGGCCTTTTCCTGTTCGCGCCAGTGAAGCGATCATGCGCCACAAGTTCCTGCCGGTCTGAAGACTGGCCCGAAAAAAGGCGTTGGTGCGTGAAACCTTCCGCTTTGCACTTCTGAATGGGTCAGTTCACTTAAGTGCCTAACAACACACACACACACACACACACACACACACACACACACACACACACACACACACACACACCAAAAGCGTCTTACAATTGTATATATTGTATATATTATATATTCAATTGTAAAACAAAGCTTGCTCTTATGTCTTAGATTGTAGAAATAGGGGGAAGATAAGCATTCATATCTGCAGTGGTAGATACTTCTGCCTAACTAACAGTATGTGCTTGAGTGGGTGAATGGGGAAAATAAAATAAATGCTTCTCAAAATGAGCCTTCAGCAAGCTTATAGTCTCCAAGAGGGAGACAGTCTCCAATGGGGAGGAAACTCACCAACATATAACTCCTGGTCAGATACCGATATTTCGAAACCTGATTGTTTCTCCTCGGTGACCGCGGAAAGTGGTAATTTGACACCTCTGCCTTTTCGGTTTTAAGAAGAATGCTATCCCAGAAAAAGCTGGTGTGCAATGCCGTAGTATGTTTGTTGAGTTTTCAAAAAACCAACCAAAGGTGCCACCTAAGAAGCAAAAGAAATCATGAAAGAGCAAAACAAGCTACATTTTCTTGTGAAAAGTAGAAAATATAAAAAGATAAGACACAAGTGCTGAGGCCAGTTCTTGGAATGAATCCGCAAGGGACTAAAATTACTATAAACTAATAAATTCCAAGGATAAGTACCAAGCACCATTCCAGCAACTTACAGAGCAGCTTGGTGTTGCAATGACTGCAAGAAGTATTCAATTGTAAACAAAGCTTGCTCTTATGTCTTAGATTGTAGAAATAGGGGAAGATAAGCATTCATATCTGCAGTGGTAGATACTTCTGCCTAACTAACAGTATGTGCTTGAGTGGGTGTCAACCTCGGGGTATGTCAGTGGAGGAAGGACTAGCGCACAGCCCAAACACACTCACAGCTTGCTTACAATCTCATTCATATATCATGCATTCGTCACATCAAACCATAGTAAAGTCTATAACTTTACTACACATGATCATAGAACAAACATCAATGCATATGGAGTCAAACAAAATAAAACATTCTCTCTTTCCTTGACTTCACAAACCATTTATCTAAATCATCATTAACTAACCCGGGTATAAATAGATTTCTACTTTACCTGGCCAGGTGATCTTAAACTATTCACGAATCACTGTCTTTTCTTTCCCTTTTTTTTTCTTTGTTTCTTTTCACTGTCACTTTCACAAGCACAACACAACTGCTGGCACTGGTCAGGTTGGACTGCTGGCACTGGTCAGGTTGGACTGCTGGCATTGGTCAGGTCGGACTGCTGGTGAAGTGGCGCTGCCAGGTATGAGGTCGAACCCCGGTTCAAATCGAACAGTGACTACCAGACATCGATCTGTTCTCCTTTCTTTCTTCCTGCATTAACGCATTGCACTCTCTCTCTCTCTCTTCTAGTCTGCTCTATCAAATGGACATGGTTGCTTTTCTTTTCCTTTTCTTTTTCTTTTTTTTCTCTTCATCAGTTAGCAACTCTCTCTCTCACATCTCTCCTTAGTCCTCCCTCTGCAGACTCTATCTGGTGCTAATGCTACAGCTCGGTTCTCTTCACTCCTCTCATCTCTCTCTGCTCTTCTCTCGTCAGAGCTTACACCAGAACCTCTTCCTCTCTCTCTCTCTCTGTCTCTCTGTTCGTTCCCCCGTTTTTACTCACGCATTCCTCTCTTATCCTAAAAACCCATCCGTCAAAGGGCGAGTACCATTGGTCAGTATTTTCCCGCCTTATACTTGAGGTTGCCTCCCCTCTCATTTCATTGGATATGTAAATCATGACAGTCACATCTACCTGCCTTGCTCTCTGTGGTGGTCAATGGTCATTTAATTAATTAGCTAGATTTCATCCCCACTACACAGTACCTTCCCCCTCTCCTTTCCAGCGACGTCCGGCTTAATTGTGGGCACTGGTCCTACAAATTGGCTGGATGAGTCTGGCCCAGGCGCCGAGATCCGTCTGGGCAGACATCGAGGCATCGGTCAAGCTACTTAGTCTGTCTGGCTGGACCGTACCGTCTCCGTGGGGCCTCTCCGCTATGCTTAATTGGCTGGACCCGGCACATGAGGCCGTCTGCCTGGCGCCTGGAATGTTTGAGTTGGAGCTTATGTCCAAACAAACTGGCTGGCGACTGACCACGAATTCGATCTTCTATTTTTGTCCGTGACAATTTCCCCCTTGCAAAAGACTATGCTCCGCATTGTCTCAAAACAACGGTACAAAAAAGATAACAACCGAATTTGCTGACACCACAGCTACACGTGCAAAATTTTGCAAAATAATTTACAACAAACGGTTTACAAATTGTAAGATATATCATTAGTGGATATCACCCCAATGAGTTATCATTGACGTGCGCTCTTGCGTTACTTCAACTCATTTTATAACAACCTCTGTGCGCACCTATGCAATCCCCTACCTGCGGATTTGCCACATCTCCTCTTCACAGCTATTATGAAAAGCACAATCTAATATGACAACGATCCATGACACCTCACTGAGGAATCTCCATCCTCACTCATCGCAAACAGTGCATTACCACACAAGCGACTGTATGCTCCAAACATAACTACATTTACATAAACAAGTCTCACAAGGAAAATATGAACTATAGCCAAATGGGAATGAACCCATATCCAATCAACATAACCGTAATCAACACATATTATCAACAAAGCACCCCCGGATATGACTGACTTCCTCTGAGTTGCAGCTTGCTAGACTATACGACTTAAATAGTCAGCTCCTACATTCTGTCGACCTGGAATGTACTGCACTCGGTACCTGTAGGGCTGCAGTGCCATCGCCCAACGCAGAACCCTGCTGTTTTTCAGCTGCGCCTCCTGCAGGAATTTGAGTGGTTGATGATCAGTCTCTATCACGAACTCTTTCCCATACAAGTATTTGTGAAATTTCTGCACGGCCCACACAACGGCCAAACACTCCTTCTCCACCGTTGCGTACCCTTCTTCACACTTCGTCAGCTTCCTGCTAGCATATTTCACAGGAAACTCGACCCCTTCGTGCTCCTGCAACAATACTGCACCTACTCCACCGCCTGATGCATCTGTCCACAACAAAAATGGTTTTGACATATCCGGCAGCTTCAAGATGGGACGGGAACCTAGTCTTTCCAGCACCGTCTGCAGTGCTTGCTCTGCAGTGTCTGACACTCGACCACTGCCGGTTTCCCTGCCTTGACCAAATCACTGAGAGGACTCGTGATTGCTGCGAAATTTGGTCTTTGGTCTCTTTGAATTCATCATCTTCTCCTCTTCTCCTGCTGGGTCTCCTTCACCTCTATCAATGATTGCTGCTGCGCCTATGTGCTGAGTCTCACGCGGAATATATTTGCGGAGAAAATTCGCATGGAAAAGTTTTGGTTTCCCATTCACATCAATTCGGTAATCCCGATCTACCTTTTCAGTGATGGTGAATGGTCCTTTCCAATGCATCAGCAGCTTGTTGTGATCCGTGGGAAGCAGTAACAGGACTTGATCTCCCACCTTGAGGAATTGCTTCCTCACCTTCCTGTCATATTGCATCTTCTGAACGACCCTAGCCTTCTGCAAACTTTCCCTTGCAACCTTACGTGTCTCATACCTGTGCCCACCTTTGGAACAGGGCGAGATTGGGCCAATCAGATCAATAGCCACTCTCCTGAATGGTGTGTCAATTAAAGGGGGCTGTTTAAGAGGCGCCTTCCTCTTTACCCCTCTTGTGGCTGACCTTTGACACACGTCACATGACATGCAGAAACGCTTTATGTCTGCCATTGCCCCTGGCCAATGAAAATCATCAAAGATTCGGTCAGCTGTTTTGCTGGTGCCGAGATGACCCGCCATGAGCGACTCGTGACCCACTGACATGACAGTGTCACGATAACATGCTGGTACCTCTAACTGAGTTGTCACCTTGCCTGTCTTCCCCTTGGTGAACACTCGGTACAACAGCCCGCCTTTCACCAGAAATTCTGTCTCACCTCCTCTAACCACCTGTTTCTCTCCACCTCTTGCCAACTCCCAAGACTTCACGAGCGAAGGGTCTTGTTCCTGCGCTGCCCTAAACTCATCAGGCGACACATCTATGCCTGACTTCCTTGCTGGAACGACTAACGGTTTATCAACCTTTTCCTCCTTCTTGCTCCGTGTTTGAACTGCTGCCCCTGTAGCAGTCAACAACTCAGGATCCCTGGATCCCTTGCACCTGGAATATTTCCAATGATCAAATCATGAAGGGGTTTCTCCATCACCAGCGCAGACAACTCGCCTGAGAAGTAAGGGGTACGTACTTCTATCTTAGCAACTGGAAACTCCCTCACAGTGCCATCGATTAGAGTACAGGTCTGGATTTGCCCTGTCAAATCCCCTTCCTCGACCAGCGTTGTTCTTACTACATCACATGAACAACCAGTGTCCGTAACACTTTCACCCTCTGCTGGCCAATCCACCCTTCTTCCACTGGTAATGAACCACTCAGCCTAGTGCCCTCCATCCCTGACACTGACTGCTGTCCAGTGCTAGCCATAGGCCGCACTCCACCCTCTTCAGATTGGATCCCTTTTGGTTCCACTGCAGGTCGTTTCCCCTGGCGACCCTTATCCACCTCTTGCAAGGCTGCTGCCTTCTGGAACCTCATGCGACAATCTCTCGCCACATGTCCCTTCTTGTGACAAATGAAACATCTATTGTCCCTTTGTCCTCCTTTCTGCCCCACCACTGGGTTTGCAGACTTTACAGGAAACTCCCCTAGTCTCCTTGCATTCTTCTCACCTGTGTCTGGCACCTGTTTCTCCTGCACCTTAGTGCCCAAACGTGCCTCTCTATACACCTCTGCTAACTTCAGCAACTCTCCTGCTGTCTCTGGCTGTCTCTCTTTCAAATGTATAGTTAACTCTGGACCGCAACCTGACAAAATCTGTTCTTTCATAACCAGCTCTTTCAATTCAGCGAACTCCTTTCTCGTACCACTCAACTCTAACCATTTATCAAATAGTGATCTAAACGTGCACCAAACTGAGTGTACGTTTCACCTGCTTGTAGTCTAGCTGATCGAAATTTCTTTCTGAATCCCTCCTCTGTGAGGTCAAATCCTTTCATCAACGACTCCTTCACAGCACCGAAATCAGATTGTTGGTCTGCTGGTAACGCAGTGAAAATCTGTAATGCCTTACCCGTCAATAGCGCTGACAAAATGACTGCCCACTCTTCTGAAGGCCAACCCTGACTAGTAGCAAACGTTTCAAAACGACTGATGTATGCATCAATCGAATCTGTTCCTTCAGAGAATTTTGGCAACTTTGGTCGGGGGCATAACTGCGCACAGGGTCACTGGAAACTGAACTACCATCATCGGTGGTCTCCCTCTGTATTCTCACTCTCTCTAACTCTAATCGAATCCTTAATCTTTCTGTTTCCTGCGCTTCCCTTAGTCTTTCTGTTTCCTGCGTTTCTTTAGCCTGATTATCGTTAGCCTGAATCCTTAATCTTTCTGTTTCCTGCGTTTCCTGATCATTGTTAGCCTGAATCCTTGATCTTTCTGTTTCTTCCTTTTCTACTCCGACACGGCGTCTTTCCGCTCGCTCATGTCTTTCCATCTTTTGTTGGGTTTCAACGAATGCTCGCAACTCTTCTCCCGAGTAGCCTAAATCACGAGCGACGCTCACAAGTTGTTCAATAGGGGTGTTCTTTTCGTCCGCCATTATGTCTTTTTTTTTTTTTTGAACAAGATTTTATTTCTACGACAGCCAAACTGGTGGTTACCGACACGAGTGACGTAATAACACAATCCTATGAATGAATAATATTAGCTTGGGACAACGTAATTAGTTTTTATAAGACGCCTAGCGCCTGACCCAACTATGAGAGCGAATTATAGGCAATCTGTGCGAAATAAGTACTCTGGGGCTGAAATGCCAAGCCTAGTGTTAACTATCTTGGAAGCAAAGCCAAGCCTAGTATTTAACTATCTTGGAGACATACAGTAAGACACTACCTTGTCTTAGGATTACAATACTTGAATCCCACCCAGCTTCCTCTCTGAGAAGTTGAACAATTATAATAAATGGGCCAGAATCATCCTGGCAGGCTCGCCAATAAATTGTCAACCTCGGGGTATGTCAGTGGAGGAAGGACTAGCGCACAGCCCAAACACACTCACAGCTTGCTTACAATCTCATTCATATATCATGCATTCGTCACATCAAACCACTCAGACTCTATCTGGTGCTAATGCTACAGCTCGGTTCTCTTCACTCCTCTCATCTCTCTCTGCTCTTCTCTCATCAGAGCTTACACCCAGAACCTCTTCCTCTCTCTCTCTGTCTCTCTGTTCGTTCTTCCCGTTTTTACTCACGCATTCCTCTCTTATCCTAAAAACCCATCCGTCAAAGGACGAGTACCATTGGTCAGTATTTTCCCGCCTTATATTTGAGGTCGCCTCCCCTCTCATTTCATTGGATATGTAAATCATGACAGTCACATCTACCTGCCTTGCTCTCTGTGGTGGTCAATGGTCATTTACTTAATTAGCTAGATTTCACCCCCACTACACAGTACCTTCCCCCTCTCCCTTTCCGGCGACGTCCGGCTTAATTGTGGGCAATGGTCCTACAAATTGGTTGGATGAGTCTGGCCCAGGCGCTGAGATCCGTCTGGGCAGACATCGAGCGTCGGTCAAGCTACTTAGTCTGTCTGGCTGGACCGTACCGTCTCCGTGGGGCCTCTCCGCTATGCTTAATTGGCTGGACCCGAAACATGAGCCCGTCTGCCTGGCGCCTGGAATGTTTGAGTTGGAGCTTATGTCCAAACAAACTGGCTGGCGACTGACCACGAATTCAGTCTTGTATTTTTGTCCGTGACAGGGGGTTGAATGGGGAAAATAAAATAAATGCTTCTCAAAATGAGCCTTCAGCAAGCTTATAGTCTCCAAGAGGGAGACAGTCTCCAATGGGGAGGAAACTCACTAACATATAAACTCCTGGTCAGATACCGATATTTTGAAACCTGATTGTTTCTCCTCGGTGACCGCGGAAAGTGGTAATTTGACACCTCTGCCTTTTCGGTTTTAAGAAGAATGCTATCCCAGAAAAAGCTGGTGTGCAATACCGTAGTATATATATATATATATATAGAATGCTGAACAATTAAGTAGTGGGGGGAAAACAAGTGCAGGTTAACAATTCTTCAGTCGTTTATAGTAATGACTTGGCAAAGATTTGAACTTAAAAAAAAAAAAATTAAAAAAATTTTTGAAGATGAAGAAAATGGTGGAATATATTATAAATATGAGAAGCCCTTCACTAGCTGCCTGAGGGAATCATCGTAATCCATCTTGAAAGCACATTTATTTGTATTGCCTGCTCCTAGGCCTTTCGTCTGCTGGATCGGACTCATCAGGGAGACACGGCTGATTGTGTCAGTGCTCTTGGTGTCAAATAGAGACACACCACAGTCCATAATTCTGTGGTGTTCTCACCACCAAGGGTTCAAAAAGAATCCAACAGCACCCTCAAAGCAGCCAGTGAAGGGTAGTAAATGGAACAAAACACAAGTGTGGAGAGGAAAAAAGTTGCTGAAAAAGTGTCGCGAACACCAACAGAAGTTTGAAGTCTGGCCAGGTAGAGTGGAGAGTGGTGTGAAAGGCTGCTGACACGTTTTTAAAGAGCAAAAACAGACTTTAATTTTGTCATCGCCAAATCAAGAAAGCAAATCATTAGCTATTCTAGGAGCAGCAGTTTTGCAACTATGACCACATCTATAGGCTATGACCACATCTATAGGCTATGACCACATCTATAGGCTATGACCACATCTATAGGTGAGAGTTAACCTGACTGTTTTTTCTAAGTGTTCAAAAGAGTTGAGACAATACAATCTTTAAAACAAGTGATAAAAATACACATTTAGACAGACCCCCCCCAAAAAAAACAAACAAACAAACAACAAACAAACAAACAAACAAACAAAAAACACACACACAAACAACAATAACAGCAAAAAACCAACAACAAAAAACAAACCAAAACAAAAACAAAAAACAAAACAACAAAACAAAACAAAATAAAACCAGTTGCGATACATACAAAGTGGGAGTACGGTCGCAGATTTGAAAATTTCAAGAAACGACCAGATAACAACGAAGAATTAAATACGAGGAGAATATTTGGGCGCCGGACATTAAGAGATTCGAACAAGGCAGACGACGGCACTGGGCAATGTTTTATGATTTCCGATCAGAACCCAGACACATTTTCTTCTCAGACTCCTCTGTAACAGCCTCTAAACAACTGTAACAGCCTCTAAACAACTGTAACAGCCTCTAAACAACTGTAACAGCCTCTAAACAACACACAGCAGGGTCACTGTGCTCCCCACTAAACAACACACAGCAGGGTCACTGTGCTCCCCTCTAAACAACACACAGCAGGGTCACTGTGCTCCCCTCTAAACAACACACAGCAGGGTCACTGTGCTCCCCTCTAAACAGCACACAGCAGGGTCACTGTGCTCCCCTCTAAACAACACACAGCAGGGTCACTGTGCTCCCCGGTCTGTAACAGGCGGACAGGGTGAAAAATGGAGTCAGGCTTCTCATGAATAAAGAATGTCCTGAGAATTTCTAAAGGAATTCATGCACAGAGATGTTGTGGAAAGAGGAATGCGACTCACTTTTTTTAGCTGTTTATTTGCTCAGTGAGCTACTCTTCGTCAGTGACCTACTCTTCATCACTACTCTTCATCTGTGAACTACTCTTCATCAGTGAACTACTCTTCGTTGGGGTGCACGCAAGGGTTGTCGTCAAACATGGACTGAGCATTATCAAGGATGAGGTCGGTATAGGCGGTGAACCTGGACGTGCCTTGTCAAAACCTGTTGAACTGTACGGAGCAGACCGACTAGCCTCCATCCCACAGAGGATGGTGTGTTCTTGCCGCTCAGAGACGGTCTCAGGGATGGCTTGAGAGCGTCGATTTCCACCACTCCATTCAAGATACATTCCATCCTCAACCCCCTCCTTCCACCACCACCCCTCACCTCCCTGCACCCGCTACCTGTTCTGCCACACACCATGTTCCCAGGAAATTACCGCATCCTCTTTTGAAGCACTGAGCACCTGGTTGATGGGCGAACACCAATTCTAAAGGAGACATCAGCCAGGCGGTAGGGTGAAGGGTCGTAGGGTGGATGAGGGTAGAGAAGGGACAGGGATGGGAGGAAGGGGCTGGTGCTGTGTAAGGGGGTGGGGGTGGGTGGGAGGGGGGAGATGAAGCAGACCGTGATCATGGCCGGGATGTTGTGCAGATAACAAAAAAAGGAAAAGTGAGGACCATGTCTCTCTTCATTGAAGACCCGTTCTAGAACTTTGCCTCTGAGTGGTTTTTGAAGTTTAGGCCGCAGTGGCGTCATCAAGCAAATCATGAACCCTTCCGTGTGGGTTACATGGTGCTGCAGAAATCAATCAGTTCCAAGGGACAGATCTTAATGTCGGGGGCTCTTGTTTTTCTTATCTACAGGGAGACACGGAAGTCTCCAGACTGGGTTGATGCGCAGCAGAATGGCGCCGACTGGTCCAGAGCTCTTATCCTTACAGTGAGCCAAAGCAGCAGGCAGAGGGGCACAGCCAGAGAGAGAAGCAGATCGCCGCCAAGGTGGAAAAGATGCAGGGGAAACATTTCGCTTCAAGGGAAGTAAGAGAAGTTGCAGATTGAAAGAAATACTTCCCACGTTTTCTTTTGTTGTTGTGTTTTTGGCATAGGGTATGAAAAATGTGAAATGTTAGCATAGATATCTTTAGAAAGTTTCAAACTTCCGTGAAAATATCCCACTTTAAACATGCGGACCGACCGACCGACCGACCGACCGACAGACCGACCGACCGACCGACCGACCGACAGACAGACAGACAGACAGACAGACAGACAGACGAACAATTAAATTATCGAATAAACCAACAGGCGGGGTGAAAAGATAATCGCCTTGGCGTAAACAGCAACATATTGGACAAGTTCGCTACCAGTTTTTAGTTAATTTTCAGATATGTGCAATCACATTTTTCTTAAACGTGGAAAACTTATTCAATGAAATAATTCAGAAACTTGTTTAACAATAGGATTACATTGAGAGTGTAGCAATCTTTTAAAGTGGAACAACACGTGCAAACAGATGTTCTTTTTGACTCCATTATGATACTTGACGAACTCCCAACACGTACAAACAGAATATTTTCGTTTTAACGTTATTATGATACATGCTAAACTCTATAAACGTAGGACTGAACGTCAGTAGTCCAAACGTGTCAGGTTTTTAAGGTCAGCTAAACAAAGGATTTCAAATCGAATTATACAATGCCAAAGGTTCCAACAATCAAGATGAACTTTGCGTTACATGGAACAATACTGGCCAACCATTTTTCACACAAACAGAACAAAAAGAAGTTTCTGTCTTATATATTACTTTCATAAGTCCAGAATTACCGTTAATAGCTATCTGTAGATGAAGTGCCATAGATGTTCATCATTATAATTATCATCATTCTTTGTTTTCATGTTTTTTTCACCTACAAAATTTTGTTCCCCATGACAGCACACATCATTAGTTGACTTGTGTTGTTTTTGTTCTTTGACATCTTATGGCGTATGTTTTTTTAGTGTCTTAAAAATGACTCTGATTTGAATATTCATAATTTAAAAAAAATCATATATCCCCACGAGGGATGCTACGCAGTATGAGATTTATGTCATCAACTTCAAAAGGAAAACAAAATCATTTCATTGATCAAGCAAGCAGTAGTTCGATGGTAAATTCAGAAATGACGATACAAACATTTTTGCAGATTACACTGCAAATTCAGCTTACTTACTTATTCAGGCCCGTTGGTCTTGCCAGAGCATAGGCCATCAACAATCGCACGCCAACAACCACGGTCTTGGTCAATCTTTTCTATTTCTCTCCAGCACACCACACACACACACACACCACACACACACACACACACACACACACACACACACACACACACACACGCTCGTGCATAAATTTCTCAACGAATATCTGAACTGACTTCTTTTTCAGCCCTGTATAACAGAACTCGATTCAATTTCCTTCTGCGATGCTTCGTCCAAGAAAAAAACCACTGCTCCCAGGTGACCTACAAGAGCCTGATTGTGGCACTGATGACCTGGGAGCCTGAACCAGACCTGACATGGAAACTGAGATAGGCTGCAGCTGAACTGAAAAGGCAAATGACCAGTAAATAGATGGCAGTTAATGGTGAAAAGGCAAATGACCAGTAAACAGATTGCAGTTAATGGTGAAAAGGCAAATGACCAGTAAACAGACTGCAGTTATGGTGAAAAGGCAAATGACCAGTAAACAGATGGCAGTTAATGGTGAAAAGGCAAATGACCAGTAAACAGACTGCAGTTATGGTGAAAAGGCAAATGACCAGTAAACAGATGGCAGTTATGGTGAAAAGGCAAATGACCAGTAAACAGATGGCAGTTATGGTGAAAAGGCAAATGACAAGTAAACAGACTGCAGTTATGGTGAAAGGTAAATGACCAGTAAACAGATGGCAGTTAATGGTGAAAAGGCAAATGACCAGTAAACAGATTGCAGTTAATGGTGTAAAGGCAAATGACCAGTAAACAGATTGCAGTTATGGTGAAAAGGCAAATGACCAGTAAACAGATTGCAGTTATGGTGAAAAGGCAAATGACAGTAAACAGACTGCAGTTATGGTGAAAAGGCAAATGACAAGTAACAGACTGCAGTTATGGTGAAAGGCAAATGACCAGTAAACAGACTGCAGTTATGGTGAAAAAGCAAGGACCAGTAAACGTACTGCAGTTAATGGTGAAAAGGCAAAAGACAAGTAAACAGACTGCAGTTATGGGGAAAGGCAAATGACAAGTAAAAGACTGCAGTTAATGGTGAAAAGGCAAATGACCAGTAAACAGACTGCAGTTAATGGTGAAAAGGCAAATGACAGGTAAACAGACTGCAGTTATGGCGAAAAGGCAAAGGACAAGTAAACAGACTGCAGTTTATTCGTGAAAAGGCAAAGGACAAGTAAACAGACTGCAGTTATTCGTGAAAAGGCAAAGGACAAGTAAACAGACTGCAGTTAATGGTAAAAAGGCAAATGGCCAGTAAACAGACTGCAGCTACACTGAAAAGGCAAATGACCAGTAAACAGACTGCAGCTACACTGAAAAGGCAAATGACCAGTAAACAGATTGCAGCTACACTGAAAAGGCAAATGACCAGTAAACAGACTGCAGCTACACTGAAAAGGCAAAAGAAGAAAAAGAAAAAAAGAAAAAAAAAGAAAAAGAAAGTGAACACACAAAACAAGGCGCAGCTTCAGAGTCACGTGTCTCTAAACCACAGAAACAAACCAGACACGTGAATTTTCGACATGTGTGTCTCATTAGATGTCACAAATAATCCACTTTAAAAAATGCACAAAGCAATGCTCCGCCAAATACCTCTCAGCCATCCGGGGAGTCTTGTTCAGCGCATTTTCATGAGTCTGATTTCTGACATTTGATGGAAACATATTCGTCGAAAATCTACTTTTCTGTGTCGTAGATTGTAGTAAATAAGCGTTAGTTCACACTATATATATATATATATATGTTAAAAGGTAAGGTTTAAACTATCTACAGCGCTGTTTCATGCAATGCAATCATCAGGATGTGGTGGGTCTGTGCTGCCGGTGTTTTATAACTGCTTGTGTTGTCTGTCATCACGTGCTGTCTGTGTTTTTTCGTGTGTTTCTGGTTCTTGTTCACTGATAGGAATTTCCACTTGTGCCTGCAGTTGTTAACCATTTCTATCCTAGTATTTAAGGTTGCCAGTTGGGGTTTGCATAGTATTATGTACTTTTCTGTTGAGCATAGGTTACATCTTTTGAAATGTTGTTGTATGGTGCTGCTCTTTCTATGATTTTCCAGGATATATTGTAGTCTTTTCTTTTTTCTTTGAGCTTCCAGATGTATTTACTTAATTCTGTTTGGTTTTTGTTCTTTCTTTTTTAAAATGACTGTTTGTGGTTTGCATATCTAGTTTTAAATGGTTTTCAGTGATACCTATATATGTTTCTTCTGCGTTCCTGAGTTACAGTGGTTTGGGGTACACAATGTTTGTTGTAGAGGCATTTGTTGCTCAGGGGGCCACTGTTCTTTCTTGATACAGTTGCAGGATTTCCTTTCATCACCCTCTTTTTTTCTCTGTACTGTTTTTCCCATTTTTTGGTTGAATCAATGATGTTTTTAAGGTTGGGAAATACATGATTTATGATAATTTGATGCTGTTTTTGTTAAAATCTTGGACAATTTGTGCTCTTTTGGAATGATGATGTTAGGATCTAAAGAATTCTTTCCTATATTTGTTTTCACTCTTCCGTCATAGGGGGGTTGTACCATATGATCTTTCTTTTCCTGTTCTTCTTGTGTTCGCTCATGTCATTATCTGGGTCATATTGTAGTTTGTAGTTGTAGCCACTTTTGTGTAACGCTTCTTGATAATTCAGCTGCAGCGTTATTGAATGCTGTTTCTTTTGCATGACAGGTTAGATAATCTCTTATTTATGCCTCTGGGTATTGTTTTTAGTATGGAAGGGGAAATGGTTACTTTTGATATTTACATAGACAGGTGTATCATTTGGTTTTTTGTATGGTTTATATATGTGCTGGTTGAGGTCAAACGTTTATCTAGGTATTCACTATCTTTTTATTTGCTTCAACCAAGCCACTGTAACATCAGAGAACGCAGAAGAAACATTAAAAGGTATCACTGAAAACCAATTTAAAACTAGATATGCAAACCACAAACAGTCATTTAAAAAAGAAAGATACAAAAACCAAACGAATTAAGTAAATACATCTGGAAGCTCAAAGAGAAAAAGATAGACTACAATATATCCTGGAAATCATAGAAAGACAGCACCTTACAACAACATTTCAAAAAGATGTAACCTATGCTCAACAGAAAAGTAAAATAATACTATGCAAACCACAACGGGCCCAATTTTAAAATTTCTAGGATAGAAAGGTTAACAACTGCGGGCCCACAAGTGGAAATTTCCCTATCAGTGAACAAGAACCAGAAACACACGAAAACACAGACAGCACGTGATGACAGACAACACAAGCAGTTATAAAACACCGGCAGCACGGGACCCACCACATCCTGATGATTTTTTTGCATGAAACAGCGCTGTAGATAGTTTTAAACCTTTTACAAATGTTGCTCCCGTCCGGTTGAGCATTTTTTTTAAAATCTTTGCGGTATTTACTACCATTGTCTTAATTGCTCCTCACGTTGAGCACTTAAACCAACGGATTTTAAAATGGACAAAATAAATTTTAAACAATCTACTAAAAACATACCTTTCGCCAAACCTCAATACTATATGAAAAGAATGAAGAACAACAGAAAGGTTTATAAAAAAACATGAGATGGAAAGCATTTTTTTTTTTAAACCCTAATGCCAAGAGAAAGATAAAAACACATATGACTTCAAAACATGGCGAGCTCCACCAGCCATCGAAGACATGAAGACATTTGAGGATAAAATGAAAAAGATGATAGCCAATATAGAATTCAAAAAATCAAACAATGAATTCCAAACATCGTTAAAAAATGAAATCAAACAAATCCAAAATGACAAAAAAGTATTTGTGAAAGCAGACAAACCACAACTTCTACAAAATGGAAACTAAAGAGTACTCACAGCTTCTCGAAAAAAACACCCAAAAAATTACAAAAAAGCTGATAAAACTACATACGAGTACATTAGAAAAAAAAAAAGGAGCTTGTGCCCCAAAATTTGACTTAAGCGATAGAGTGGAGCCCAACAGAAAGCAAGAGAAGCTTTCATAACACTTAAAGACCACAAACCCAACTTCCTGAATAACCCAACATGCAGATTGATAAACCCATCCAAATCTGAATTAGGAAAAATCAGCAAAAAATCTTAGAAAAAGCCATAAAAAAAAATAAGAGAGAACACGGGAACTCAACCTCTGGAAAAACACATACGAAGCCATACAATGGTTCAAGAAACCAACAAGCAAGAAAAATACAGTTTTTATTACATTTGATATAGTGGACTTCACCCCATCTATAGATGAAGATCTGCTCACCAAAGCTATAAAATTTGCCAAGCAAATACACTGAATATCAGGGTCAGAAAAGGGAAAAAATTTTCCATACAAAGAAAACTCTACTACACAGCAAAAATAAATCTGGACCAAGAGCGCAAACAAGAATTCAACTTTGATGTCACAAAAGGGATCGTATGATGGTGCCGAAAATTGCGAAATTGTTGGACTATTCATACTATCATAACATTCAAAGAACACTTGGAAAACAAGTCGGACTGTACAGGGATGACGGCCTCGCTGCGCTGACGACAACCTAGAAACATTGAAAATAAGAAAAAAGAACTGTGTAAAATCTTTCCAAAACCAAAATCTAAAAATCACTATAGAAGCAATAAAAAAAATAAATGAACTACCTAGATATAAGTTTGACCTCAACCGCACATATAAAACCATACAAAAAACCAAATGATACACCTGTCTATGTAAATATCAAAAGTAACCATCCCCCTTCCATACTAAAAACAATACCCCGAGGCATAAATAAGAGATTATCTAACCTGTCATGCATTCAATAACGCTGCAGTGAATATCAAGAAGCGTTACACAAAAAGTGGCTACAACTACAAACTACAATATGACCAGATAATGACATGAGCAGACACAAGAAGAACGGGAAAAAAAAGATCATATGGTACAACCCCCATATGACGGAAGAGTGAAAAAAAATTAGGGAAAGAATTCTTTAGAATCCTAACATCATCATTCCCAAAAGAGCACAAATTGTCCAAGATATTCAACAAAAACAGCATCAAAAATCATACTCATGTATGCCCAACCTTAAAAACATCATTGATTCAACCAACAAAATGAAAAGCATACAAGAAAACGAGGGTGATGAAAAGGGAAATCCTGCAACTGTATCAAAAAGAACAGTGCCTCTGAGCAACAAATGCCTCTACAACAGCATTGTGTACCAAGCCACTGTAACATCAGAGAACGCAAAAAAGAAACATATATAGGTAAACAAACTGAAAACCAATTTAAAACTAGATATGCAAACCACAAACAGTCATTTAACAAAGAAAGATACAAAAACCAAAAAGAATTAGAAAAATCTGGAAGCTCAAAGAGAAAAAGATAGGGCTACAATATATCCTGGAAAATCATAGAAAGAGCAGCACCATACCAAAAACATTTCAAAAAGATGTAACTATGCTCAACAGAAAAGTACATAATACTATGCAAACCACAACTGGAAAATTTTAAATACTAGGATAGAAAAAGGTTAACAACTGCAGGCACAAGTGGAAATTCCTATCAGTGAACAAGAACCAGAAACACACGAAAAACACAGACAGCACCCTGATGACAGACACACAAGCAGTTTTTAAACACCGGGAGCACAGACCCACCACATCCTGATGATTGCATTGCATGAAACAGCGCTGTAGAAATTTTTAAACCTTACCTTTTAACAAATGTTGCTCCCAGTCCGGTTGAGCATTTTTTTTAAAAATTTTATAAAAATCTTGCTGGTATTTACTACCATTGTCTAATATATATATATTATATATAATATTATAATATAGATATATATATATATAATTTATATATATTTTTTTTTTTTTTTTAATTATTTTTTTTTTTAAGCTACACCCGTCGTGGCCAACTGGGGGCGAAATCTAGATCCCGGCGGCATGGTTTCCCAGAACTGGGTTTGTTTTGTTCAGAGAAGAGAGGGGAGAGAGAGAGAGGGGAGAGAGGAGAGAAGAGAGAGAGAGAGAGAGAGAGATTCCCCCTTGCCTGCTCAAATTTTCTTTAAGACTAAACGCATCCCAGGTTTGATTTTCATACCATCTTTTATTTTTATTTTTTACCTTTCGGAGAAAGAAAAAAACCCGCTGAGGCAAGCATTTGAGGAGGGGAGAGAGAGAGAGGGGGAGAGAAGAGAGAGAGAGAGAGAGAGAGAGAGAGAGGAGAGTGGGGTTTGGGAAGTGGAAGGAGGACGGCACACATCACCACAATTTCCACTATTTACCGTTCTAGGGCCCGGGGCCCCGATGTCGGGAGGACCGAACTGTTTATTCAGTTCTCTCCCCTTTACCGGTAGGGTGACAACTTGTCTGGAAGCCATTAGTGACAGCACAGAGAGAGAGAGAGAGAGAGAGAGAGAGTAAGTATGGGCGGGGTTAGCTTAGCTTTCTGACGGTGATTTTTTTTGCTGTTTTCTTTCCTCTTTCGTGGAAGGAAGCCGTAGACGTTATTCTTCCTTGCCATTTCTGTCAGTTCCCCGCCCTCCCATTCATTTTTCCTCTCATTTTCCTTTTTTTCCCTTTTCTTTCTTTTCTTTTTCTCTCTCTCTCTCTCTCTCTCTCTCTCTCTCTCTCTCTCTCTTTTAAATTTAAATTATTTTTTTTACAGTTTTACCAGTAATAATTCTATTTCAGACTCGGTTCAGTTAGACAATATCTAATAGTGACATTCTGCTCGGTGAGACAGCTTCTGAGACTGACCCACCGAGGAGGGCCTAAGAAGAACAGTACCCCCCCCCCCCCCCATCCCTCACCCAGCCCTTCCGTCCTTCCTCCAATCCCTCTTTCTCCTCCCCTCACTCCTCTCGGCAACGACAGTTGATTTCCCGACCTCAGCAACTTCGACAAAAATATGGCTGTCGAAACATATAGCCAATATGAGGAAGGAACCTTAGCCATAGGATTTTGTCGTATCTGATTGGAAAACGAACTTAAACCATTGGATCTTGTCCTTCTGATAGCAGAAAGAACCTTAGCCATGGAATTGTGTCCTTCTTGGTAGCAGAAAGAACCTTAGCCATGGAATTGTGTCCTTCCTGAAAGGAGAAAGAACTTTAGCCATAGGATTGTGTCCTTCCTGAAAGGAGAAAGAACTTTAGCCATAGGATCGTGTCCTTCCTGAGGGGAGAAAGAACTTTAGCCATAGGATTGTGTCCTTCCTGAAAGGAGAAAGAACTTTAGCCATAGGATTGTGTCCTTCCTGAAAGGAGAAAGAACTTTAGCCATAGGATTGTGTCCTTCCTGAAAGGAAAAAGAACTTTAGCCATAGGATTGTGCGCTACCTGTTAGGAGAAAGAACTTTAGCTATAGGATCGTGTTCTTCCTGATAGCAGAAAGAACTTTAGTCGTAGGATTGTGTCCTTCCTGAAAGGAGAAAGCTCTTTAGCCATAGGATTATTGTGTCTACCTGTTAGGAGAAAGAACTTTAGCCATAGGATTGTGTCCTATCTGTTAGGAGAGAAGAACTTTAGCCATAGGACTATGTCCCACCTGTTAGGAGAAAAAACTTTAGCCATAGGATTGTGTGTTCAGAGTTAACAAAGGATTGTTCAGAGTGAACAAAGGATTGTCTATTCAGAGTGAACAAGGGATTGTCTGTTCAGAGTGAATAAAGGATTGTCTGTTCAGGGTGAATTAACAAACGATTGTTTGTTCAGAGTGAACGAAGTATTGTCTGTTGAGAGTGAACGAAGGATTGTCTGTTGAGAGTGAACGAAGGATTGTCTGTTGAGAGTGAACGAAGGATTGTGTGTTCAGAGTGAACGAAGGATTGTCTGTTGAGAGTGAACGAAGGATTGTCTGTTGAGAGTGAACGAAGGATTGTGTGTTCAGAGTGAACGAAGGATTGTCTGTTGAGAGTGAACGAAGGATTGTCTGTTGAGAGTGAACGAAGGATTGTGTGTTCAGAGTGAACGAAGGATTGTCTGTTGAGAGTGAACGAAGGATTGTCTGTTGAGAGTGAACGAAGGATTGTGTGTTCAGAGTGAACGAAGGATTGTCTGTTGAGAGTGAACGAAGGATTGTGTGTTCAGAGTGAACGAAGGATTGTCTGTTGAGAGTGAACGAAGGATTGTGTGTTCAGAGTGAACGAAGGATT
Source organism: Conus ventricosus (assembly GCA_018398815.1). NCBI lineage: Eukaryota > Metazoa > Mollusca > Gastropoda > Neogastropoda > Conidae > Conus > Conus ventricosus. The sequence continues at coordinate 36,693 of JAFLJL010017922.1, read as the reverse complement.
GTCTGTTGAGAGTGAACGAAGGATTGTCTGTTGAGAGTGAACGAAGCATTGTGTGTTCAGAGTGAACGAAGGATTGTCTGTTGAGAGTGAACGAAGGATTGTGTGTTCAGAGTGAACGAAGGATTGTCTGTTGAGAGTGAACGAAGGATTGTCTGTTGAGAGTGAACGAAGGATTGTGTGTTCAGAGTGAACGAAGGATTGTCTGTTGAGAGTGAACGAAGGATTGTGTGTTCAGAGTGAACGAAGGATTGTCTGTTGAGAGTGAACGAAGGATTGTGTGTTCAGAGTGAACGAAGGATTGTCTGTTGAGAGTGAACGAAGGATTGTCTGTTGAGAGTGAACGAAGGATTGTGTGTTCAGAGTGAACGAAGGATTGTCTGTTGAGAGTGAACGAAGGATTGTGTGTTCAGAGTGAACGAAGGATTGTCTGTTGAGAGTGAACGAAGGATTGTGTGTTCAGAGTGAACGAAGGATTGTCTGTTGAGAGTGAACGAAGGATTGTGTGTTCAGAGTGAACGAAGGATTGTCTGTTGAGAGTGAACGAAGGATTGTGTGTTCAGAGTGAACGAAGGATTGTCTGTTGAGAGTGAACGAAGGATTGTCTGTTGAGAGTGAACGAAGGATTGTCTGTTCAAAGTGAACAAAAGATTTTCTGTTCCGAGTTAATTAACAAAGAATTGTGTGTTCAGAGGGAACAAAGGATTGTCTGTTCAGAGTAGATTAACAAAGGACTGTCTGTTCCGAGTTAACAAAGGATTGTCTGTTCAGAGTTAACAGAGGGTTGTCTGTTCATTTTTAATTAACAAAAGATTGTCTGATTAGACTGACCAAAGAGTTGTCTGTTCAGAGTTAACACACTCCGTTCCGACTCCAGTCTCTCCTCCTTGTTCCTGGGGGTGAGATGTTGGGGCCGTGTCTGCTGTCATTGTTTACCGTGCTGTGCGTGGCCCTATTAGTGACGATAAGAATTATTTGTTCCACGCTGAGCCCTATGGCGCTCTGCCTTTGGCACTGAGGTGAGCCACAGACGGTGCCCTGGCCTTGGTGCTGAGGTGAGCCACAGACGGTGCCCTGGCCTTGGCATTGAGGTGAGCCACAGACGGTGCCCTGGCCTTGCTGTGAGCCACAGGCGGTGTCCTGGCCTTGCTGTGAACCACAGGCGGTGCCCTGGCCTTGGCACTGAGGTGAGCCACAGGCGGTGGCCTGGCCTTGCTGTGAGCCACAGGCGGTGCCCTGGCCTTTCTGTGAGCCACAGGCGGTGCCCTGGCCTTGCTGTGAGCCACAGGCGGTGCCCTGGCCTTGCTGTGAACCACAGGCGGTGCCCTGGCCTGCTGTGAGCCACAGGCGGTGTCCTGGCCTTGCTGTGAACCACAGGCGGTGCCCTGGCCTTGGCACTGAGGTGAGCCACAGGCGGTAGCCTGGCCTTGCTGTGAGCCACAGGCGGTGCTCTGGCCTTGCTGTGAGCCACAGACGGTGCCCTGGCCTTGCTGTGAGCCACAGACGGTGCCCTGGCCTTGCTGTGAGCCACAGGCGGTGCCCTGGCCTTGCTGTAAGCCACAGGCGGTGCCCTGGCCTTGCTGTGAACCACAGGCGGTTGCCCTGGCCTTGCTGTGAGCCACAGGCGGTGGCCTGGCCTTGCTGTGAGCCACAGGCGGTGCCCTGGCCTTGCTGTGAGCCACAGGCGGTGCCCTGGCCTTGCTGTGAGCCACAGGCGGTGCCCTGGCCTTGCTGTGAGCCACAGGCAGTGCCCTGGCCTTGCTGTGAACCACAGACGGTGCCCTGGCCTTGCTGTGAACCACAGACGGTGCCATGGCCTTGGAACTGAGGTGAACCACAGGCGGTGCCCTGGCCTTGCTGTGAGCCACAGGCGGTGCCCTGGCCTTGCTGTGAGCCACAGACGGTGCCCTGGCCTTGCTGTCAGCCACAGACGGTGCCCTGGCCTTGCTGTGAACCACAGGCGGTGCCCTGGCCTTGCTGTGAGCCACAGGCGGTGCCCTGGCCTTGCTGTGAGCCACAGACGGTGCCCTGGCCTTGGCACTGAGGTGAGCCACAGGCAGTGTCCTGGCCTTGCTGTGAGCCACAGGCGGTGCCCTGGCCTTGGCACTGAGGTGAGCCACAGACGGTGCCCTGGCCTTGCTGTGAGCCACAGACGGGCCACACGTGGCCTCAGTCCATTCCTAGCTGTCAGCCGGAGGTGGAAAAACATGGCAGGAAGATCAGCCACGTGTTCCAGGACACAGGACGAACGAAACACAAACTTCTGACTTCAAGTGCGGGGAAAATGAGACCATTCTTGACCACACCACAATCTGTTCATATTAGCATACATTGGACAAATGCTTGCCGATGAGTACAGCTAAGGAAAAAAAAGTGCAAATCAGTGCCGTGAGAAAAAAATGCACTACATGTTGAAGTGAATCATATGTATGTGAGAAGATGACAGCAAGACAGCCAATTGTATACGAAAGTTCAACTTTACATACATGACAAATTCCGCCTTTTTGCGGACAGTTTGCTGCATCAGTGACTACAGCCATTATCTTAACCACCACCGCCTTTGCAGAAGCCATGCTCTGGGTCTGACAAACATCATGTGATCACTTTGGAAGCTGTCATCTTGAGTTCCAGACAGGGTAACATCTAGCTTGCAGTCAGTCGCCTGGTCCCATCCAAAGCCGTGTAAAAAAAAAAAAAAAAAAAAAGCAGGAAGCGAGCCATGCTGAACAATAAAGTGCCGCGCCGGGCTAGCCCAGAGCTAGATTCACAGTGAACGCGGTCTTTAAATGGAGATCCTGTGGATGAACGCAAAAAAAAAAAAAAAGGAAAAAAGGACAAAAAGCCACCTTGCACGCACTTCAGTGCAATAAATGCAGTTCCACCTTTCAGAAAAGAGTTGAGCATCCCGTATGCCAGTGGGACGGCTGACACGAAACCATAAAACACGCGCACACTACTGTCGCGTGTGGATATCACCCCAAGCAGACGGAAGATAGGTACCTTAACGTTGGGATTTTTAAAAACGGTCGTGCACGCCGCTAAGATCTCACCGGTGGGGGTGATTCTCGCCGCTGGTGCCGAGGAACGAGGACAAGGAGAAAGCGAGCTGCAAGATCTTCGGACGTCCGTGTGTGAAATCATGCGGAGGGCAGTCAACTTCACGACGCTTTGCCACTTGAAGCAGGTACCCGTGGCTGGTGCGTGTGGGAGCGTTCGTCCGACTTGTCGTCTGCGATGCGCTTTAGAAGTTTAAAGGAGGAACAAAGGGGGAGACGATGCTGAGTGAAAGGACAGCTTCACCTAGAGTTACCCGAAACTGTTGACCGCTCCTTGTCCCCTCACCCCCCCCCCCCCTCCTCCTTCCCTCCCTTTACATTCCCCACCCTACCTGCCACGTTTCACAGGATTGCAGTAAAGAGAATGGGGATCAGTCTGGCGTCTAGACAATCATCCGCCTAACCCCTCTCTACAAATTGGACGGGCATGTTAGTGTACAGGGCTTTCAGAGAGGAGACTGTCGCTGAGGTGTAGGCGACCAAAGTGGCAGAGGGTATAATTAACATTTCCGGCTGACTTACCTACAAGTACAGCTTAACTTCGCATATTACTGTTTTACGGTGTGTGTGTGTGTCCTTCATTTAACGTCTATCCACTATTCATTTAACGTCTATCCACTATTCGTGATATTAGACCAGCGTGATATTTTACGTCTATCCACTATTCGTGATATTAGACCAGCGTGATATTTTACGGTGTGTGCGTGATATTTTACGGTGTGTGTGTGTGTGTGTGTGGGGGGGGGGGGGGGTTCGGGGAGGAGGGGGTGGTGGTGTGTGTGTGGGTGCGAAGGTGTGCGCGGGCGCGCCTGTCTATGGTGTGTGTGTGTGTGTGTGTGTGTGTGTGTGTGTGTGTGGTGTGTGTGTGTGCTGTCTCTGTCTGTCTGTCTGTCTCTCTCTCTAACAGAAAAAGACTAGGAAGTAAGGTTACGGGAAGCGAAGAAGGGGGACTTAAAAATGAGACCCTCTCCACTACCCCCACCCCCACCCCTTTTTGTCTTTTTAAGGCTGCACGCTAAGGTAGATGGTAATAGACAACATGAGTTATCGCCCTGTTTGTCGCTTCCTGTTAGAGAACCGCCCTGTTCGTGTATTGCAAAGCGGCTGACTTACTTATTTAGGCCCATTGATCTTGTCAGA
>JAFLJL010017922.1:0-30000 GCA_018398815.1 Conus ventricosus | reverse complement strand
CAACCCCAGACCCCAGACAGCAGCTCAGCTTGCTGTTGCTGTGGGCCAGGTGTGGTGGCAAGTCCCCCAGAGGCAGACCAACACTCTGGTGCGCTCGATGTACCGCAGGTGCACAGCTGTGATCAATGCTCGAGGTGGTCACACCAGATACTGACATTCTGCTGTTAACACAGGGTCAAGGTCAAGTTCATGTGACCTTATTTTCTACCAGAATGAACTTTGAAAGGACACTTTTGCGGTGTTCGATTGCTTTTTCTCACTTTCTATTACCAGTTCAAAGGATATCGGTAGCCAAATTACATCAAAATTTCTATACAGTTTGTTTTCGCGTTTTTTATGCCTCTGAGTTTATATATATATATATATATATATGCATGTGTGTGTGTGTGTGAGTGTGTGTGTGAAGGATCAGTTACATTCTCACCTTGAATCATGCCATTGGAAGCACGGGCCATAACCCTGCAGGAGGCGGCGCCGTGTTGACAAGAACTCTCCCAGGATGAAATGGCCATCGCTAACTTCTCTCGCTGACACACTCTCACCCTCCCCTGTTACAGCGCGGAATGTCGCAATCCTGCAGTATGAAGTGGCCATCGCTAGCTTCTCTCGCTGACACACTCTCACCCTCCCTGTTACAGCGCGGAATGTCGCAATCCTGCAGTATCTAGCAATGCATCAAAGCTGTCGCCCAGTATTGTCCAAAGGGCGAGATCATGGGTAGAGGTGGAGGCTATGAAAAGGGGATGTAGGCGTTGGGAGAGGTGACAGGTGGCGGTATGGAGGTGAGGGGGAGGATTGGGGACGCCTTCGCATTTCGTGTTTCCTAGCGACAGATTGTGGTGAGGTGAATCCTGGGATCCGATTCTTATCATTTACTTCGACAAGCGTTCCACTTGTTTTCAGACAGACTCCATCAAAAGATTTGTTTGTTCTGTTTTGGGGTGGCCTTTTGTATCTCTTTCCGTCCTAAAATGGATTAACCCCCCCTCTCTCTCTCTCTCTCTCTCTCTCTCTCTCTCTCTCTCTCTCTCTCTCTCTCCCCTCTACTCTCTCTCTCTCTCTCTGTGTGCCTGTGTTTGTGTCTCTCTGTCTTTGTTTGCGTGTCTGTGTATCTGTGTGTCTGTCAGTCTCTCTTTCTGTGCCTGTGTCTGTCTCTGTTTCCGTCTGTCTGTCCCTCTGTAACCTTTATGCCCAAGTGTAACAGATCACAAAAGAGATTTGTTTCTTGCATTGACTCTTGTCTCTTCAAGGACGAAGAACCTAATACATGAACACTATACCACAACGTGTACTATAAACTATCATTGTATTCTATAAAATTGTATGATAATAAGATCGGTATAACTAGATAATACACGATATTCCAAAGAAGAGTGATAACATAAGAAACATTACTCACCAAATGCAATATCACCCATTGTTGGAGAATTGACAACAATATTCATGAGGCACTTATGTTCACGTACACCTGCATACATTCAACATTCTTATTCATAAAAAGAGATTGATTTCAAAGGCAGAGAGGAAGTAGAGAAAATGATGATGTTGAGGCCTGGGAGGAGAGAGAGAGAGAGAGAGAGAGAGGAAGAGAGAGAGAGAGAGAGAGATGAGAGAGAGAGAGAGAGAGGAGAGAGAGAGAGAGAGAGAGAGAGAGAACACTGAACACTGAACACTGAACAATTTTAATGTCATTGGCTATATAGCCTTTGTGACACGGGGTGCAAACAAAGAACAAAACAAAATAAGGCAAGGTAGCAAGTCAAAACAGATATGCATGAAATTGAATGCTTGCTTCAAGCAAAATAGACATGCATCGATACCATCCAAAACAACGCCATTCTAAAGAAGTAGCATGAATACAACGTATATCATTCTTCAGAATTCGCGTTCTTTACTAATTACATTAGTTCGAGTTAGTTTGTTTGTTTCTGATGTTCAAAGCTTCTGCAATATACTTGCAAGAGATTTCACAGAATCATCGTCATAGTTCAGTTTTAGCACACCAACTATGTCCTCATTTTTAGCACATTGTTTTTCAAAAATTATGCATTTTTCGCGGATACTGCTGTATTCTTTACAATGGAATAGGAAATGCTTCTCATCTTCCTTAAAGGAACCACACAATGGACAAGGCGACTGTGTAGATGGCTCAGTAAGAAACCATTTTTTATGGGCATTCAAACCAAGAGTTCTAGATCTAAGCTGGCAAGGCAATTCTGTGCCACCTGCACGTAATCAACGATACATATTTTTCTGTTTCAAATATACTTTTAAAACTAAAAAACCAACTGTACCGTTCTGTGTTTTCCATTTGGAATGCCAGTTCTGTTTATAAGAAGCAATCATCCTATCTTTAAATTCCAAAATAAAATCGTTTTTCATATCCAACTCCCTGGCACATCCACACGATTCCAAATCCATTCGTAGTCAGAATCTTCTTGATAAAAAATACCCAATTTTCCTTCCCCCGATCAAGTTCATTTAGTAGCATTTGGTATGCCTGTTTACAGAGTCTTGAGTCAGGTAACCTCAATAACTTAAGCCAATATTTTATACATTTAACATACGTCCTGATATATAAAGGGTATCTGCCAGTTTCACCATACATTACTGTATTTGACGTATGCAGTGGAACACTTAAGAAGCGCTTGACTGCAAATGTGTGTACTTTCTCTAGAAACTGCTGCACGAGAACCCCTATTTCACGCCATACGTAAGAAGTCGATTTTGCATCAAAGCCCAAAATTTAAAATTAAGGAAGGTTTTTTTAAACCCCAAATTCCAAAATTTTACAAAATATGCATAAATTTTTTGAAAACCCTTGCCTTTTTCAAGAAAAAATTAGAACCTTTCCCCCAAAATGGAAACCCATCCCAAAAGGCCCCCAAAAAGGAAAGGCAGGGTTAAAGATTTTTCTTAAAAAACCTTTTTTATAATTAAAAACCAAAGAGTTTTTTTTTAAGATTTAAAAAGTTTCGGCAATTTCTGTAAAAATTTCACGTAATAAACGTCTTTTTTTTTCTTTTTTAAAAAACTTTTTTAAAAAAACCCCCTTTTGTTTTTTCCAAAAATGGCCATTTTTTTAAAAAGGCTTTATTCTTTTCCCAAAAAAAATTTTCTTTCCATTTTCCCTGGAAACCAAAATTTCCAAACCAACCCTTGTAAAATTTTCGAAAAAAAAACCAAAATTTTTTTTGGGGTTTCAAACCCAATTTTTAGTTTTTAAGCCGGGAACAAATTCTTGACCCTTCCCCTAATAACAACCAATTTTTTTTTAATAATTTTAAACCCCCAAAAAAAAACCCTGAAAAAAGGGTTCTTTTTTTCCCTTTTAATTCCCTGTTTTTTATAATGAAGGGAACATTTTAAAGGCCTTAAATTGCAAAATTTTTTAAACTTTTCTTTAAACCAACCCCCCGGGCAGGAAACCCCTTTTTTAAAACCGCCTATAAAGAATTCTTTTGATAAAAAACCCCCTTTTCCCCCCCCGGAATCAATTCAATTTTAGTTTTTCCCTTAAAAAGGCTTTTAAAAATTTTTCTTGACTCCCTTTTTTCCTTTTTTAAAATTTTTCATACTTCCGTTTAAAACTCCAAAAAACCCTTTTTTCCCAGGCAAACCTTTAAAATTTATTAAAAGTTTGTTTATTTCCCCCAAATTGGGGGCCAAAAAACCCCTTTTTCCAATACGTGAAGGGGGCCACCATTTTTTTAAAAACCAAAAAATTAACAATTTTTTTCCTTAAAAATTTTTAAGAAACATCTCCTTTTTTTCCTTTTTAAATTTATTCACGGGGTTTTTAAACCCCAAAACCCGGTTTAAAAGATCCCAAAATTTTATTTTATTGGAATTAACAGTAAAAATTTTAAACCCGTCCGGGAAACCCCCATTTCCATGTTACCTTTCATTTTTTTTCAATTTAACATTAAAAAAAATTTTGAAAATTTTTTTCGGGGTTTTTTTAAAAACCCCCTTTGCTTTCACTTTTTTGGGGAAAACATAAAAAAAACCACCCGGGGAATAGGAACCACTTTCCCGACAATTCTAAACAAAAAGTAAAACAAAAGGAAGGCAAATTAAAACCTTGCCATCCACACCAAAAACTTTTGAAAGGCCCCTTTAAACAGACAATCGATAACCTTCTAAACCAAAAAACCCAATGTAAACTTTTTTTTTTAATAAGGGAACCTAAGGGGGGGGGGGGGTTGATTTTGGGGAAAAGGGCCTTTTAAAAGGGGGGAAAAGGGGGGGTAATTTTTTTTTGCTGGGGGGGGGGGGGAATTATTCTTATTTTGGAGATAGGAACCCAGCTTGTTTTTTTCCCGATGATTTTTTCCTCCCTTTTGCCCACTTTGTGATCTTCTTTTTAAAAAAGGGGGGTGTAGATTTTCTTACGACACTTGTCAGAGCAACTCCACGGTAGTTATCTGGGTTTTTTGGGGATCTCCCTTTTTTTTGAATGGGGAACAAAAATTTAGTTTTGGCCCAGCACGGGGGAATTTCCCATCTTTAAGCAGCTTTTAAAAATAAAATTACAAGGAAATCAATGACAACGTTTTTGGGCATTTTTCAGAAATTTCACTTAAAATTCTTTTGGGGGCCCGCCTTTTTCCCTACTTTAGAGGGTTTTACTAAAATTCACTTCATTTCAAATAATAGTTCATTAAATAAGGCTCTTCAAAACCTCCAGCATCTTCAACAAGCGTGTCTTTTCTTTAAAAATTGTCAACTGTATCTCTAAAAAACTGCTGAAAAATGACATACCTTTGGTTTTTGATTTGTTTAAATTTTTTTATATAAAAATTTGGCCTTTACTCACTTTTAAAATTTATTGCCCAAAAACAGACTTAATTTTTAAACCGAATTTTTTATTTTTGTAATTTTTTTTTCTTAAAATTTTCATGTTTTTTTTTTTCTCTTCATCTGCCCATTTTCCCCTTCGTTCATTTACATAACGTTCTTGAAATTACTTTTTTTTTATTTTCCCCTTTTTTTTTTTTTTTTTTTTTTTTAAAATTTTGGGAAACTTTTTAGAAAAAGGGAGAACACTTTTTTACCAATTCTAACTAAACTTCTCCCCCACCAAGGGGGCGAAAGGGCCAAAACCGCCTTTTCCTTTTCCCCTCGGAAAAAGTAAGCCTTCAAAAACCCAAAAAAAAAAAAAAACCATTAAAAAAAAAAAAAAAAAATCTACAAACAGACATACTGTGTGGGGTTTACCCCGTTTTTAATACAAAATTTAAAAAATTTTTCAGTTTTTTGTTTTTTTTTTAACCTTTTTTTTCTTGATCTTTTTTCAATAACCTTTTTCGCGCAAAAATTCATCAAATGATTCTGTCTTTCAGGGAAAAATAAAACCCTACAGTTTTAAACGTTTTTAAAGCCCTTTTAAAACGGAGTTATATTTTTGACTTAAAATCCCACACTTATCCCACATGTCTTCCGCTGAAAGCCAGCTTTGACAAAGTGTTTCTCTTTTTAACTATTCTTTTTTCCGAACTCATCTAAAATAAAGAGTGTTTGCGTTCCTTCAAACATTTTAAAAAAGTTTTTTCTAAACACTCACCCAGTTTAGTGCTAGGATTAACTAAATATACCCTTTCCCCTTCCAATAAACCCCCTTTTTTTTCCTTACCCCATAAAAATAATTGCTTTTCCTTTTTAAAAAGTTTTTGGGAAAAAGTTTTTATATCTTTTTCCCAAAACCCCCCTTTTTAAGTAAACCCCCAAACCCCCCCCCCCCCCCCCCCCCCCCCCCCCCCCCCCCAAACCCCCTTGAACCCCCAATTTTGGGGTTTTTATCAAAAAATTTAACGCTCCCATAGTTTTATAACAGAATTTAATTTTAACCCAAGTTTTTATTTTTATCATACCTCCGTCAAAATTTTGTTCAGTATAAAAAAAACCCTATGAGGCCAAAATGTGAAAAGTTTTAACCCAAATTTCAGTTCTGAAAATTTTTTCTTTTTAAGTCAACTTTGGATTTTGTTGTTTTTGGTTATGATCTTAATATCCTCGCCATTGTGAAGAACGCGATGGTAACGTTAAACGTTTAACGTCTAATTTTTTCCCAGCTAATATTAATTCCTTTTTAAGGAGCCCACAAACCCCCCACAACCCCATCCCCCCCCTCCACATTTTTAAAGACAAAAATTTTTAAAAAAACTTTGTGAACGTGTCCCCTTTAATTTTTGCTTGGAAAGAACTGAATTTTTGGGTAGAAGCTTTTTTTTACAACTGTTTCTTTTTTTGTGGGGGATGTACTGTTTTTTCCCTTTTAACGGCGTTTTTTCAATTTCTTTGGGCCCTATTGTCGTCCGGCATAAGACTTACTTTGAAAAGGGGCCAGAGTTAAATGCTTTTCTAAAACTTTTTTGACGCCTAAAATAGGGAAATGGGGTTATGAATTCAAATTTTATGTCCCATTCTAAATATGGTTCTAAGTCCATTTGAGGGGAAATTTTTGAACTATTTTAATTCTACTGGCCAACTTTTTTTTGCCTCTAGATTGCGCATTGTTCTAGTTTTGGAAACTTTTTGCTGTCGCCCAAACCCCCCTTTGCGTTTATTAATCCCCCAAACTTTTTGTGTAAAAACCCAAACCAACAAAGCGCCTATTCACCGTTTTTGTTCAAAGTCCCCAAAAATCTGCAAGGTCTTTTTAATTTTAAAGGGTTTTAAAACCTTTCAGGCGCTTTAAAGTAATCCTGATTTTTTCTGGCCCCCGCCATTATTTTTTTTTTTAAAGTATTTTTTATTTCCAAAAAAAATTTTGCAGGTTATCCATTTCAAACTTTTCCCCCCTTTTGTCTTTGATTTTTATATTAAAAGATCCACCCTCCCACAAACTTAAACTTTTAAACTGTAAAAATTTGGGAATTTTATAATTTCATAATCCAAAATGCAGCTTTCCCTTTACGGAAAAAGCTCTTAAAAAATTGGGGGGGCCTTTCCCTCATAAAGTTTTCATCGGTTTCCCCAGCCATCCAAATGAACATAGGTAATGAATGTAATGCGGATCGAGCGGATTTTTCCCTCATAAGTAGTTTTTGTTTTATAAATCTAAAACTATGAAGGCCCATTGGCAGTTGTAAAAGCCCCAAAAATTTTAGGGGTAGCTCTTTATCAAAATATACCCTACTTTTTCTTTTTAAAGGTTTTAAGGTAACATTTGGGTTTTTGATTCGCATTGTTTTAAATTTTGGGGCAAATTTCGAAGTTACTCATTTCTTTTTTTTTGCGAGCCCAAAAACCCCTTTAAAAACCATAGGTATGGTTAAAATGGAACTAATTGGGCCCCTTTTTATTAACTTTTTTAAAAACTTATTTTTTCTCCTTGGGTTTGCTTATATTAAAACCCTAAAGGGCTTTGTAGAATAAAATTTTATGGAGCCGGGGCCCTTCTGGTTTTCCCCATTGTTATTAATAGCAAAAGTTTTTAAAAAAAAGAAGGGGGGTCTTGAGTTTTTTATTGGTTTTCAAACATTTTTTTAAAACAAAATTTAAAAATTTATTTCTTTCCCAAAAATACTGATGCAAAAAATTTTTTGTTGGGCCGCACTACAATCTTAAAAATAACAAAAATACACCCCCGCATTTCTGTGACCCCGACTGACACCTTTCATAAAAAGGTAAGTACTTTCCCTTAAGCGATATCTTTTTAACCCCCCCGTTTTAAAAAAAACTACATCGCAAAAGTGGGGGGTTCAGTCCAACCCATGCAGTTTTATCAAACCAGTTTAAAATTTTTCTGTGTTTTGTGCATCAACTGGGTTGGAGTGGGCTATGCTGATCCAAATTAAATCACCCAATTTCCCTTTGGGGTTTTTTCGGGGTATAGAAAATTTTTTTATTTAAAACCCCTTTAAAACGTATTTTTTACTGAATGCCCAAACGCCCTTACCCAAAAGAAAAAACGTTTTTAAAACCCTTCAGCAACAGAATAGACATGAAGGTTTTGAAAGAATCTTAACGAATTCAATTTTAAAAATCAAAACAGAAATTTAGACAAAACGGGGTTTAATCTGGGTTAGGCACCCTTTTTTTTGGGGGGTGCACAGAAAATTTAAGTATGTTTTGGGAAACCCCCTTTCACATCTTTTTTTCAGGGAACAGCTGTTCACCTCGGGTACCATAGAGCAAACAAAAACAGCATGGACAACATTTATCTTAGAACCCCTTCTAAAGGCCTAAACCCAAAGCAGGAATAAAAGAATAAATGCTCTATTGTACTTATTTGGTGTTTGCTAGGCTCACAAGCAGGAAGATTTGAGAAAAACTGATCCTTCTACGGCTTTGATGCACAAAAAATTTCTTAGCAAATTTAGAGGATTTCCATTAATTCTACAGTTTTATTTTCCTTTTAAATTAAAAAGGGACCAAGAAGTTTTACAATACCAAGATCAAAGTAGACTTTGTGTTGGCACTGGGTTTTTAATGCTCCCCTTTTGAAACCCCAGGGGCTCCAGGGGGAACAATAATGAACACAACAAAGGGAAAATTTTTGTTTTAGGAAATGAACAAAGGGGGGACAAAAAAGACATAAATTCTGACCGAGTAATTTTCAAGCAGTAAAAAAAAAAAAGATGACCCCCCCCAAAAAATAAAACATCAATCCCGTGGCCCCCAAAGGCCCCCCAAGACCCTTGAAAACTAACAAAGCTCGCGGACTCTGTTCGCGATGACCAAAGAATATGAAAAGACGCGCTTTTTTCTTGGATTAACTGGCCTAGATTACCGGCTTTATTTTTTCAAAAAAAAAACCCAAAATATTAAGAGAACTAATGCCCCTAAGTGTCGGGCCCTAAAACCAAAAACTTTGCTTGCAGGGAGGGCAAAAAGCCCGCTAAAAAAAAACACCCCCTAATTTTAAACCCGGTAAAGAGTCTATACTTTACCGGCTAATTTTTTTAATAAATCTGCAAGATGATCAAAACTGTTTTTTTAAACCCTTTATTTTTCAGGGGCGATGGGGGGCGGGTGGTGGGGAGGAAATGGGCTTTTTTACCCCTGCCCCCTGTAATGCCAAACCAGTGTACTTATTTCAAATCCTAAGGCCGTTATAACGCTTTTCTAAAGGGACTCCTTGCTCTCTAAAAAATTTTTAAATTTTTTTTTTTTTTGTAGCGTTTTTGTTTTCTATAAAATTCTTTGGATATTTCTTTATTCTGCTCACTTGATTTGTAAATTTTTCTGGTTAGTTTTAAAAACGCTTTTTATTCCCTTTCTGACTTTTTGTTCAAGATTTTTAAATCTTTGGATTTTTCTTTCTTTAATATCAACCCAAAATTTTGGGGCATCAGCCTCAACGAGTTTTTTTTTTCTCTTTTTATATGCCCCTCTTTTCACCCAGTTTTTTTCTAAATTTGTTGTTAATTCGCCTTTTGGGTTTTTAAAGCTGATCAAGGGCTGCTTTTCTCGCAAAGGTTTCGGTTTATTTGTGTATTTGTCCTTTTTTGTGTTTCTTTGGAAAACTGGTTTTTTGCCTCTATCGAATTTATTATTTCATCGCCGATTGATTTAATTTCTTTAAATTCCATTTTTTTGCAAAATTTTTTTTTTCTGTTGGGGTTCCCGCAAATGTGTTTTGAATTTAGCAACTGCATCCCATCTAATTTTGGTTTTTTTAAACCAAGGCGTTTTGTTTTGCTCACACTGAGCCTTTGTTTTAATTTTTACTCTTTTTAAAAAAATTTTATGAGTCTGGTTTAGATGTAAGCGAACAAGTTGTCCCTTTGGTTTGCTCCTCACAAAAAAATGGTCATCTTTTTCTTCCCAAAAACATTAGGGGTCTATAAATTCGGGGGGGTTCCCTTTGGGCCAAAAATTTTGGGATAAAAGATCTGACCTTACCTTTTTGTTAAAAAACCCGAAAGGAGCCCGAGCGATTTTTTACCCAAAGGGGCATTTCACTCATGTCCCCTCTCCAGAATCTAAAACAACATTAAACTTTATCCTCAAAGGGCCCGCCTGTTTTTAAAAAAATTTTTAACCCCTTTTTTTTTTGGGTTTTTAAAAATTCACAATTTTATTTTGGCTCGATTCTTGACCCGCATAGAAGACTGAAAGAGCCCCTTGGCGTGAAGGGAAATAAACGGAATATTATTGTTCCAAATAATCCATCTACTATTGATGCAGATCAAATTCTTACTGTCAAATTTCCAGACCTAGGAGCAGATGAAGTGATTGTGCCAGGCTCTGCGCGTCTTACTTTCAAAATAGAACTCGCTTCAACAACAGACCCAAACAGGACAGTTGTACAGAATCTGGGCGGGCAATCGTTAAGAAAATTTCTATAAAACTTGAGGGGCAAGAAATATTTTCTTTACATAATGCAGACATATTTTTAACCTATTCTGATCTATGGCTAACCGGGAATGAAAGGGCCGATCTTGCGTTTCAAGGAATTGAAAATGAAGAAGCACTAAAACTTAGAATAGGCGCCGCAATCCCCGCAGATGCTAAAAGCAGCAAAAAGTCTGTAGCTGTAAATTTTGCGTATGGAAATCGCTTTTCCATTCCCTTAGATTTTGAGTTGTTAAAAGCGCATGCGCCGTACTTTCAAGGAGCATTAAAAGACAGATTGTCATATGAACTAACTTTTAATGAATACAAACGCGTTATCAGATCATCAGACACCGAAGCAAAGTACAGCATTCTGACATCTCGTTAGAGTTTGACGTTGTTAGCAACCCTAATTTAGCAAGGCTGATTGAGCAACAATATCAGTCAAAATTAGCAATATATTACGAAAGAGTGATTCATCATACAACATATCCCAGAAGCAGGGCAGACGCTATATGGAATTTTAGTTTTAGTGTTGCAGCAAGATCGCTTAAAGGCATTTTATTGCTGTGCGAAGATGAAGAACCGTTCAAAAGAGGAAGTGAAAAGTTTTTTAATCCAAAAATAACGAAAGTACAATGTTCGATTGAGGGTAGTCCTAACCAAATCTACGCTAGCGGGCTTAAACCTTATCAGCATTTTGATGAAATAAGAAAACTGTTTGGAGGCGGGAGGTGTAGAAATCCAACAGTTGACCTTGTGTCTAAAGATTTACATCTTCACAATGTTAGGCTTGATGATTATTTAACAACGAAATACGGCTTATGGATTGACCTAAGGTCATCAGAGGATAATAAGTTGCATGGAAGCGGGAGAACTGTGAGAGACGTAATAAACATTCAAATTGATAAAGAAGAAGAAGCCGATAAACCGCTTAATGTACATTTGTTTTTAATATATGATGCGCAGCTGAATATTCAAGATAACAGATTAAAAGATATACAATACTAAATTATTTTTATTTTATAAAAAGCATGTCTGTTCAGGTTTATCCAAATGTGCCTACAGCGCCGCCAAAAGAAGAGATAGTAGAAACCCCTAACATAAAAACCTTTAGATTAACAAACATTACGCAAATGCAGCAAGTACTAGAGCAAGACCTTTCAAAATACAGCAAAACCAAACGAAGGTATTCTGCTGCCTGTAATGCTGTTACATATGTTAATACTGGAGCATCAACTATAAGTGCTGCATCGGCAGGAACAAGTGTAGGCCTCTTAGCAACGGGCATAGGCGCACCCGCAGCTTTACCTCTAGGGAGTTTGTCTTTAGCTCTTGGTCTGTGTTCATTAGCTGTAAGTGCTGCTAGCAAAAAATTAAAAACTAAACTCCAAAAGCACACAGCTATGGTTCAACAAATAACAGCTAAACTTAGTTCGTTCAAACTGACAATAAATAAAGCGCTTGTTGACTCAAACATCACGGGATGAAGAATTTAATCGTTTACAGGCCGATTTTGATGACTACAAAAGACAAAAGTTTGATCTTCAAAGAAAGGCGAGGACAAGTTTTTCTCAACAGCCAGACCCGAGCAGATAAAAAAGGAATGCTTAAAAAAAGTAAACGAGACATTAAACTCTGTTCTAAACAGCTCACAGTAACAACATCGAAGGGTGTTTATACTTTAGTTTATGAGTCCAAGCACAAAAAGACCGTTGATATTGATTCTGATTAATTATTTTTTTTAATTTAAATAAATATTTTGAGTTAGAAAAGAAACTCAACATGGCTAAGATATATGAAGGACCAGACGAATTGTTTGAAGGAATGCTTGAGAGAGAGCGTTTATCAAGAGCACTGAATGATATTGATTTAGAAGTCATTGATCCAACAAACGTACAGGCAAGCGTTGTTCATGCTATTTCTCAAGTTCCAAGTAAACTAAACAATAGACCCGCCAGTTAAAGTAATGTTAGCTGTTTTAATCGACTATGTAACAATAAATGAAGAAAATCTAGAAGTCTGGGTCTCGACTAAACAACAGACTATTCTTTGTAATAATGACTTAACGCCCGGTTGGGCAGACGAACTGCTTGCACAGTTTGACGCTGCGGCTGAAGAAGCCAAAATGAGAGGCTCTGGTTGGTCAGAGGGCGAAGTCTTAGAGATCAGATTAAAACAGGCTAAGTATGCGCCGATTGTAGGCAAGGCTTACATTCCACTACCTCCAGCATTAGTCGCAAAAAGAGCAGTTCTAAACATAAAGAATTCAGACAACAAATGTTTCATGTGGTGTGTTCTCGCAGGCTGCATTATATCCGCAAAAACGCAGAGAGAGTGTCTAACTATCACCCTTACATCAATGATCTTAACTTTAGTGGGGTGTCCTTTCCTGTTAGTGTAGACCAAATTGATCAGTTTGAAGAACAAAACAAACCAATAACTGTTAATGTATACACATGGGATGAGGAAACAAATTTGGTGCCAATTAAAGTGTCCAAGAACAGTCCAACAATAGGCGAACCAGACAAAAAACATGTTGACTTACTACTGATGCTTTCACCAGCGGGGCTACCGCATTACACATTGATACGCACGATGAGTAGACTAATGAAGCATACTTCAAAAGATGGGCACAAACAAGAATTCTGCAGAAAATGTTTAACAAGAATGCCATCTGTTCAAGCCGCGAGCGAACATAAGAAACATTGTAAAAGTTCTGTAGACTGTAATACGGAACTAATTACACCTCCACCCGGATCTAAAGTTAGTTTTAATTTATAATTCTTATTGTTATCATTGGTTTATTTAAGACTTTCTCCTCGTTTTGTTTCTTATGTTATACGTATACAGCCCGTGTCGGTACATACATTAGCAATATTGACATCTTGCAAAGAATGTTGTCTGGTACAAAGATAGCAGGTATATCTCATAGCCAAATGGACGGTCCTAATTCACATTGGGGTAATTACGCAAGTCATGATTACGATGATTGTTCAAATGCATGCTTTTGTAAAGTATATTCCTTTTTGCCTGCCATTGTGACATTGAACTGGATTCCTGTTTGTTGCTTCTATTCCTCCTGTGGCACTTGATGATCTTTTATGTAATGTTATTGACTACAAGGAAAACACCATGGATTCAGTAGGTAACAAGGCAAACATGTTAACAATTTCATCATTAAACTGTCAAGGTCTAGGGAACTATCAGAAAAGAAGAGATATATTCCAATATTTAAGAAAAAAAACAATACTCTATTATATTGCCTACAAGATACTCATTTTGAAAAAGATATGGAAAAGTGTATTTATGCGGAATGGGGGTATGACTGCTTTTTCTCCTCATACAGATCCAATGCTCGAGGAGTAGCAATACTATTTAACAATAATTTCGAATTCAAAATAAATAAGGTGGAAACGGACATGCAGGGTAACTTTATCATCATATCATTTACAACGAATGAAAAGGAACTGTTGCTAGTAAGTGTTTATGGACCAAACAAAGACGACCCAGCATTCTATGAGGAACTCACAAATAAGATCAAAACGTACAACAATAACAACGTTATTGTGGTGGGGGATTTTAATATGGTACTAGAACAGGACATTGATTGTTACAACTATAAACACATAAATAACCCAAAAGCTAAAAAAGTAGTTGAGGATATGATACAAGATTTGTCATTAGCAGATATATGGAGAGAAAACAAACCCGGATTGTAGGAGATACACATGGCGTAGACCTACCCCCTTGCAACAGAGTAGGCTAGACTTCTTCCTTCTGTCAGAATATTTAATTTGGTATTTTGAAGATGCTGACATTTTACCAGGCTATAGATCTGACCATTCACTGATTACACTAAAGCTTCAATTCGGAAAGAAGATTAAACACAAAACTCTTTGGAAATTTAATACATCTCTACTAAAAGATAAAGAATATATAGACGGAATAAATAATCTAATAAAAGAAATAACAGAGGAATACACAGATAAAGATGAGGGGAATGATATTAATGCTAACAATAGCCAAGATGAAAACCAGTCCGACAGCTCAGACCCTAAACTAACAGTGTCTGATCGGGTCTTTCTTGACTTCTTACTATGAAGATAAGAGTAAAATCCATCCAGTATGCCACAATTAAAAAAAGAGAATCACAATGTAAAGAAAACAGCCTTATGCAAACTATCAAAGATATTGAGAGTAAAAAACTTAAATCAGAGGAGGATTTGAAGAAAATTGAAGAGAGTAATAGAGAATTGATATCACTAAGAGAAAAGGTCATGAATGGTGTACTACTAAGATCAAAAGCAAGATGGGTTGCTGATGGGGAAAAGGTTAGTAAATATTTCTGCAGTTTAGAAAAGCGTAACTTTATTAGCAAACAAATTGTTAAACTACTGGATGGACAGGGTAATACACTGGACAAACCAGAAGACATAAAAGTTACAGTTAAAACATTTTTATGAGGATCTATACCGAAAAAGACCAACTGTGAAATGCAATATTGATGATTTGGTGAATAAGATACGAAACTAACAGAAGAACAGAATAAATCATTACAAGGAGAAATAACAATAGAAGAAGCAGGGATTGCATTGAAAATATGAAGAACGGAAAAGCCCTGGATCGGATGGGTTTGGAGCTGAGTTTTTCAAATGTTTTTGGAAACAAATCGGCGTGTTTGTAACTCGAGCTCTAAATGAAAGTTTCAGAGAAGGCGAACTATCAAACACCCAGAAAGAAGGTATTATAATCTGTATACCCAAAGAAGGAAAAGCAAAAGAATATGTAAAAAACTGGAGACCTATTTCACTTTTAAACCTTATATACAAAATTGGCTCCACTTGTATTGCCAACAGAATTAAAAAGGTCCTTCCATCACTGATTAGTGAAGACCAGACAGGATTTGTCCCAAATAGATACATAGGTAGTAACATTAGGTTAATTTATGACATAATACACTATCTCAACATAAAAAATATCCCAGGGATGCTAATTAATTTAGACTTTGAAAAGGCGTTCGACTCATTAGATTGGGATTTTATGCACAAAGTGCTAGAGGCTGTAGGTTTAGGTAAAGATATATGTAAATGGATAGACGTATTCTACAAAAACATTAAGTCTACAGTAATCGTAAATGGCCAAACATCATCATGGTTCTCAATAGAAAGGGTTGTAGGCAAGGAGATCCAGTTTCACCGTATATCTTCGTATTATGTGCAGAAATATTATCCGTAATGATCAAAGAAGAAAATAGTATTGAAGGTATACAAATCGGGGAGAATGAACACAAGATATCACAATTTGCCGACGACACTCAACTGATGAACACAGGGAATAAGAAATCATTTGAAAAATCTATCGAGATTCTCGACAGGTTTGGGAAAACATCAGGTTTATTCTTAAACAAAGAGAAAACACAAGTAATTTGGCTTGGAAGACAAAAGCATAGTGAAATAAGATATATGGAGCATTTAAAGATGATCTGGAATCCAAAAGAATTCAAAATATTAGGAATTTGGTTTACTCAGGACTTAACGCACATGGAAAAAAGAAACTACAATGATAGAATGATAGAAGTGAAGGCACTATTTAAAATTTGGCTAAAGAGAATCATTACTCCTTTAGGAAGAATTGCTGTCTTAAAATCATTAATTCTGTCAAAACTAACTTACCTATGGTTGATGCTTCCAAATCCACCTGACACATTTGTTAAAGAATTACAAGACTTATGTTACTGGTTTGTATGGAATAAAAAACAAGACAGGATTAGTCGAAAAACAGTTATTAAAGATGTACAGGATGGTGGGTTGAATCTACCTGACATAAATGCTCTCATCACTGCAATAAAATTAACATGGATAAAAAGGCTGAGACAAACAACACACAGATGGAGAGACATGCTGATTTTTTCATACCCAATTATTGAGAACATTGAGAAGTACTCTCCAAATCATCTGTGCATCACCACTCAAGACAATATTTTCTGGAAACATGTATTCATGTCGTATAAGCAGTTCTATTATAAAATAAAACCCGAAAATGCTAGAGAACTACTTGCAGAACCAATCCTTTACAATGAACATTTTAAAGTAGGAAATAAACTAATAAAACACAAAAACTGGAACAACAGAAATGTATTTAGAGTATCTGATTTGTTCAAAGCAAATGGAGATTCACTATCCATGGGGAATTCAGAACAAAGTATAATATCGAAATAGATTTCCTATCTTATGGTGGATGTATATTATGCATTAAACGATACATTAGAGAACAAGGGTTTGAGAATGAGATAAAAGATAACATTGAAGCAGAAGTCAACACAGCACTAAAGAAAATATATTCTGTAGATAAAGGTTCCAAAACTTATTACAGAGTTATAGTAAAAGATAACTGGGAACCAAACTGTTGTGCAAAATGGACAAAGAAGCTGAATAGACAGATACCTTGGAAGAAATGCTTTAGAAAAATTCACCAAATTAAGGATATTAAGCTAAAATGGATGCAAATGAGAATAGTGCATCGAATAATTGCAACTAATGTAGCTCTGAAAGAAATGGGAATAGTAGAAAGTTATAACTGTAGTTTCTGTGAAGAGGAAAAAGACAGCATTGAACATATGTTCTGGAGATGCATACACGTCAATGAGTTCTGGAAAATCATTGCAAGAATTAATAAAAGGAAAGTGTTTAATAGCGAATAACCTGTCTCTGACTGAAAACACAATAATATTTGGAGCAGATGACAATTCCAGAACTGATACTACATTCGATCTTATAATACTGATAGCCAAACACTACATTTTTAGCTGTAAAATAAATAAATGTAAGCCTTCAATAACAGTATTTCTAAAAATATTAAAGAGAAGATATAATCTTGAAAAATACATAGCAACTGTACAATTGAATCTGCTAAAATTTAACACTAATTGGATCAATTATGAAGTATTATTTGAAAATTGATAATCAAAATCATAAGATACCTGGATTTAATACGTGCATGAGAGGATATGTTCAGGATGTGTAGGTAATTTTATATGGTATTCAATATCATTGAGTGTGGTTGTAGCCTGTGGCCCGCTGCTTGTCTGGCATGGCGATACCGCGGCTGGGACCCGTAGGCCGATCGGCAACTTACATTCATTTAAGATTTCTTTTGATTGTTAAAGAAATATGAAGACACAGATGGACGGGATTTCGGTGCTGGTGTGTACACCCAGCTGGGAAATGCTTAAGTCTGTTTAAATTTATATTTTGAAGGATCATTGCAGTGAACATAATTATATATATTATGCGCTATATACAACAGCTATCACATGGTACCACACGGAGAAAACATTATTTCATTATTATATATTGCAAATAATTATGTATATTGTTTAAGTATTATGAATTCATAAGAAGAGAGAAAGTGGAGGGTGGGTGGGTGGGGAGGGGAGGGGGTGTGAGTGGAGTGAGCGGGTGTGTTTGGTTGCCTTTATGTGCTTGTAGTTGGTAAGAACTCAGAGGATTGTGCTTAGTGAATTTAGTTTGTTTGTGTATGTGTGTATATCCAACAAAAAGAAAACAACCTTTCCTCGGCATACATTGAACTCTCACTCAAATCCATTCAATTCGGAAAAAAAGATAACTCGTTTCTAATACGTTTCACGGATTATTTTACTACAATATTGTCAAACATGTACAAATATCATTAACAACAAAAAATGTGTGTTAATTTGCATCCGGAAATGTACAGCAAAGAGAAAGATCATGTTGATGAAAGAATGGAGAAGAGAGAAAGAAGGAACTGTGGAATGGAAGAGAGAATGAGGAAAGAAATAAAAAATGTATTAAAAAAAAAAGAAAAAAAGTTAGTTTTAAGAACTGGAAACGGATGCAAACAAGTCCATATGTTGTTTATGCAGACTTTGAATCACTCATTGTTCCTTATGAAGGGCCAGCGCCACAAAAACTTCGAAAAACAGTCTTAATGAGTAATCATCAGATTTGTTCATTTGCCTTCATTGTTGTCAGGTCGGATGGCGCCCATTCAGCACCAGAATTGTATAGAGGCCCAGATGCTGCAGAATACTTCTTAGAACGCATGCAGAAAGTGCGTAATGACTGTTCTAATAATCTAAACTTATCTGAAATCATAATGACGCCTGAAGACCAACAACAGTATGACTCAGCCACACATTGTTGGATTTGTGGTTTAGAACTCAGTGAAGAAGCAACAAATCCAAAGTAAGAGACCATGATCACATTAGTGGAAGTTCAGAGGAGCAGCGCACAGTAAATGCAATCTTCAACTAAAGTTTGATCCTAAGACATGGAAGCTGCCTGTATTCTTTCATAACTTGCGAGGTTACGACTCTCATCTTATAATGAAAGCAGTGGACGATGCCTTCAGGGTGTCATGCATTGCACAGTCATCAGAAAAGTACATGTGCTTTAATCTAAATAACATGTCTTTTTATGACTCTATGCAACACATGATGGGTTCATTAGAGTCACTGGCTATGTCCTTAAAGTCCTGCCCAATAACAGAAGAATATTTTGACTCAACTCTTGTTAGAAAGGGCGTTTACCCTTATGAGTACATGAACAGTTGGGAAAGGTTTGATGAAGACACACTTCCTCCTAAAGGCGCGTTCTTTTCTAGTCTTAGAGGAAAGGACATCAGTGATTCTGATTACCAGCATGCTCAAGATGCGTGGCAGAAGTTAGAGTGTAAAACAATGGGAGACTATCATGATTCATACTTGAGGGCCGATGTATGTTTGTTGGCAGACGTCTTTGAAAACTATAGAAAGACCTGCATGAAACATTATAGCTTGGATCCCGCGCATTACATTTCTGCGCCCGGGATGAGTTGGGATGCTTTCTTAAAGTTTACTGGAGTACAGATTGATTTATTGTCTGATTTACCAATGATTCAGATGATTGAAAACGGATTGCGTGGAGGAATTAGTATGGCGTCGCATCATTACTGTAAAGCAAACAACAAATACTTGGACGATTATGATCCCAGTAAAAGGTCTAACTATCTTATGTATTTAGATGCAAACAATCTGTATGGATGGGCAATGGCGCAATCACTTCCGTTACGCAACTTTAAAATGTACACAGGCGGTGATCCGAATAATATTCAAAAGGCATTAAAGTGGTTGAGCAGTTTAACGCCTGATCAACAGCGTGGATACATTCTAGAAGTTGATTTAGAATATCCTCATGAACTCCACGACCTGCATAATGACTATCCATTAGCAGCAGAAAGTCTAAAGATGGATCCAAGAGAGCCGCCTAAACTTGTGCCTAATCTTCGAGGCAAAAAAAATTATGTCTGTCATTACAGACTTCTACAATTTTATTTAAGACATGGGTTGAAGTTGACAGCAGTTCATCGCATAATTGCTTTTGATCAAGAACAGTTCATGAAACCATACATCATGAAGAACACTGATCTCAGAACCAAATCCTCAGATGCTTCAGAAAAAGACTTTTTCAAGCTGATGAACAACAGCTGTTTTGGAAAGACTATGGAGAATCCGCACAAGCGCAAAGATGTCAGATTAGTCACCAAAGAGACGAAGCAATTAAGCTGACTTCAAAACCAAATTATCAGGACTTCAGAAGATTTCATGATCACCTTTTTGGCATAATGATGAAAAAAAAGAAAGTCAAATTGGACAAACCTGTTTTTATTGGGTTTACTGTTTTAGAATTATCAAAGCTTTTGATGTTAGAATTTCTTTATGACTACTTTAAGCCCCTGTATCCTGAGTCCAGAGTACTTTACACAGATACAGATAGTTTTGTTATAGATATCCCTACTGAAGACATCTATAAAGACATGGAAACCGAAGTGGCTAAAGGGCATGCAGGATGGTATGACACGTCCGATTATCCTAAAGATTCGCCTTTGCATTCAATTACTAATAAGAAGGTTTTAGGAAAGATGAAGGATGAATTATCCGGAAAGGTGATCAAGGAGTTTGTTGGTTTAAGGTCAAAAATGTACAGTATTTCGAGCCAGGAGAAAATCATTAAGAAAGCAAAGGGAATATCTCGCAGCGTTGTGCAGTCAAACATATCACATGACAACTACAAAGAAGCATTGTTTGGCAATAAGACTTTTCATCATGACAACGTAAAACTGCGATCTAATCTACATGAGATCAACACAACAGTTGTAACAAAGAAGTCGTTAGATAGAACAAACAAAAAACGAGTATTTGTTAATCCAGAGTTTTTCATATGCAATCGGGCACTGGAGGACCGCATAAACAAGGGGGTTTATATTTTTCATCAACTTTTATTATAAGATCAATCATAGCTTCATCCAATTCTTTTAAAAATCTTTTCTCATGTTTGCTTGATGCGTTCGAATTTTTTATATTATTTCAAGATATTCTTTTTCCCAATTTGGGGGTTTGAGTTGTAGGCGATCTGGAATGATTTAGCATGCATTGATTAATCCTCGAAATGTTTCCTTAATAGCATTACACGCATGAAATGATTCCCGTATCATTTTCAAGGTCTTTTTCCTTTACCATTCTTGTTTCGTTCTGCACTTCCTTCTGAGCTTCCTTTTTAAACTCAATATATATTTACGTAAATTAATTAAAGCGGAACAGTGTCTGGTGGGATTATCTGCAGTTCTTCTTTCACAAAAGATCTTTGAGGAGCTGGTTGTTTTGTTGTGTCAGTTTCTCGTAAATAATACACGGGTGGATTCATTTTTACAATTCTTTTTATTTCATAGGGGTTTCAACACTCCAAACTGGATCGGTTGCCCTGATGCGAGTGTCCCCTTCTGCTTCCCCCGGTAAATAAAGGTACCTTACTTTTAAACCAAATGGTAATATTTTTGCTGGATGAAGGCTCTTCAGCAACATTTATTGTTTTTCTTTTGATTGCTTGTACTGGTTTTAACCTTTAAATTCTTCATTATTCATTGCGCGCAAAACTGGGGGCAGTCTTCTAACCCATTCTGTGTTGCGAGAATTGTCAATCAGCTCTCTGTGATACTGGTAGGAAAAAAGTCTTTCAGCTAACTGTTTGTTAAGTTTTCAACTAAAGCCTGTGATCTGTGAACTCCTGGAATGCCTCTTTTAATGGTAACTCTATGTTTTAACAATAATTGATTCACTTGCCCTTTAAATTCTTTTCCATCAACAACTTGAATCATGCGAGGATAAGTTAGCGGGCCTCGTTGGTATATTAGTTGTATGGCAACAGCAACAGCAGAAGCACTCTTTTGTGTTAATGGTTCCGCATCTTTGTATCTTGAAGCTATGTCAATGACTGTAAGTGCGTACTTAAATCTTTTTCGTCTAATCGTATCAGAGGGTAAATATAGAAGGTCCATTTGATGGGTGTCGTTCGGTATTGCGTTCACAAAGTGTGGTCTCTGTATTCGTCTAGGCGCTGGTAAATAAATTTGCCAAATCGCTTGTTTAGATAACCATTCTTTTGCTGTTTGTTCACTGACTCCAGCTGCTTGGCTTAGCTTTTTAATTTTCTGTTATTCCCTTCCAATATCCTTTGGGCGAATAATAGATTTTGTTCATTTTTATTCAGCCAATATTATGCGCAACAAAATACACAACGGTCATACCAAAGACAATAAACCGATTTCTTGCATCTTTTGTTTTTCTGATGGTTGATAAAAGTCACTGAATTTTGGTGGGGGCAATGTCTCGATTGGTTTGCTGTTACAGATAATATTGTTTATTGCTTGATCAACATCTTTTAATGTGTAAGCTGCATGCCCTGTTTTTTCAGTGTGTTATTAATAAAATCTAACTGCTCAATTCTCTGCTTTTCATAGCGATCTTGTGCTGCGGCTAGTTGCTCCACAGCTTTGTTATGTCTTTTTCTCTCACCTTCATCTCGCAGTTTACTAAATGCGTAATTACTTCCACTAAAAGCGAGCGCATTAACCACATCATCATTAGCCTATCATCATTACGAGTGAAGCCATTTTTTATAATGTATTTTTATTTACATATTTATACTGTCTGGAATTATTCCTTGCTTGACTAGAAAATCTTTCGTGGCAAACGAAGCTGCAATAATAGCAATCAGCTTTGCTGAATCCTCAAAGTCTAGTTTGCCAAGATCTGCTGGTTTAATTCTTAACAAGCTTTTACCAAGCATTGAGTATCCTACACTTAGACCTCCAATAACAGCAGAATGGTATACAAGGTTAGCAACAGTTTTTTCGGTGCTCATTTTTAGAAAATAAAATAATTATAATTATTAAAAAACATGAACAGGATGATCTACTACAGCTACAAGGTGGCCTAACCTCCTGAACTTATGAATGACCAAGTGATGGCCAAGCTGTTATGCCCCAAAAGGAGAGGTTGTATTCTTTGGCAGCGTGTGGAAAAACAAAACAGTTCCTCGGAAACTGAATTCAGCATTGAACAGATTCAACAGATGTCGCCACAGACATTTTAAAGTATCATAACAGGTATGAAGCGCAGTTGGGGTCTTAGAATGGTAAAAAGTGTGGGGCAAACGGTTCTTAGTTTGTACACTAAACTAGTCAGTAGATTTGCTCCCATTGATTCTGAACAAGATCTTACGTATGTTTAACGCAGATCCAGTTTTAACAAAGTCATTAGAGTCTCTAGATGTGATTTATACTATAGATTTGGAACATTGTTATCGCCATTAATCATGGGATTAATAACTTTTAATCATATAGATTTTATTTCCCTTCAAAATGACCGAGCCAGAAAATCCAGCAGAATCAAAACACACTGAATCAGGTGGAGAAAGTAACCAGCCAAAAAATCAGCAGAAAACACTGAATCTGGTGGAGACCAGTGAAAAGCATCCTCATCCTGGGCGTGTTAAAGCAGGAAGAAATTAGCAGAGTGGAACAGACAAAAAAAATTAATGTTTACAGAATATAAACTCATAACGAAAACATAACACCGCCAACGCCAGAACAAGTTGATTCAATGCCGGCTATAAAAACTCCATGTGATTCAAGGCCTACAGCACCAAAGTCTTCATGGTATATTGAACTTAAAACTGTTGCCATTTTTGGCGCCCTTGCTGCTGTGGGGGGCAGTTATTACGGTTATAAATATATACACAATGGCAGCAGAAACAAAAGCAATCAAAAAATCTGAACCACTAATACAGAAGGCAACAGCACGCCAGAACCGTCAACAACAAAAGATCATTTTGATCCATTTCAGATGGAATAATATTTTAAGAACTTAATTTTAAATTTTTTTTAATAAAAATAGATCATGGCGTATTATAAAATGATAAAGTCAATAAATAAAGCATGGAGTCTATAAAAGACATTTCCATAGACCGAATTGTAATCAATGCGGTTGCTTAGGATGTAAGAACTTCATTAAGATCTATGCAGAGAACGCTGAGCAAGACATCCAACGATGACACGTTTTTTGAGGCGTGTGTGTACTATATTAGGCATCTACTATTTAAGATAAAAACATAGCTTGTATTTTTTTGATAATTATAAGATAACTTGAATAAGAACTTGGTTGTACTTAAAGGATGACTTAGTTATGATCTTGAGGTGACTTAATCAAGAACTTAGAAGTTACTTGATCAAGAACTTATTAGGAACTTGAAGTAACTTAATTAAAAACTTAATTAAGAACTTGGGGTAACTTAATTAAAAACTTAATTAAGAACTTGGGGCGACTTGGGGGTAGGAGTGTGTGGTGTACACAGGGGGGGTGGGGTGGGAGGACGTGCGTGCGTGGGGTGGGGGTGGGGGGACGTGCGTGCGTGGGGTGGGGGACGTGCGTGCGTGGGGTGGGGGTGGGGGGACGTGCGTGCGTGGGGTAGGACAAAACACACACACACACAAACAACAACAAACACAAACAAACAACAAACAAACACACAATAGACAGGACAGTGCTTGTAAGACTTGGCCTAGTTTGCTGTGCTCCTCTTTTCTCAACCAGGCTTGCAAACTGGCTTTGGCGAGTTACAGCAGTAATTGCTGTAGCCAAGCTTTATGGCGGCTCTAATCGCCAGTAGTTAGTACATCCGTCATTGTATATTTGGAGCATTTATATGAAGATAGTGCTGGCCACACACTACTCCTCTCCATACTGGTAGATGTACTAAGGCCTGCCTAACCCTATCTAGTTTGTTTGCCAGAACATTCAAAAATCGTTATCCAGTTGCATAAGGGCACACTGCGTTTTTTTAACACTCAAACAGCCGAAGCGCAGGCAGGCGCAAATGTCATATGGCAGCAAACCGTACATCGTACATGCATGAGCGGGTACTATATTTAGAGTCACGTCAGTAGTAGGCCTGCAGTACTATATTTAGAGTCACGTCAGTGGTAGGCCTGCAGGGCTTACAGCCGCGCGCACTGTTGCTAAAACGCCACACAACCCTGCCTCTAAACAAACCCGACGCTCCAGTAGGCGGGGTAGAGGTGGGCTTTGTAGGTCAATCGGCAAAGTCTGCCGATTGGCCTAGTTTTGTTGGGCGCTAGTAAAACTACCGCTGTGGAAGTGGCTCAATTACTCCTGCCATGCAGGTTCTAACACGTCATGTGTATCATGCCAGAATGCTTAAAGTTGGGGTTGGATTGTATGTCTTTCAGAATGAGTTTCGTTTGCTGTATAACTCGTTGAAAGAAATCGCAAGTTTGTGAAATTTTGAATAAGAATAGAAACAAAATGACACTTCAATTAGTCTTCTTACGCGAGTTGGCTCAACCAAGCAAATTCTTCTTCAGATAGGACTCCCAGTTTTTTGTTTTTGACTGTTTCAAAATTGTCTTTGCTTTCTGAAGCCAATGCCCTAAAAAAAAGAGCCTGAGAAAGAGATTCTTTTCACTATCTTTCACTGAGTAACAAGCCCGGTGTAAGATGGGGGTCATTTCTTGAACAGTTTCAAAGGTTTTGGTTTCATCAAATGGATCGGAAGGCAGCTCACAAAGCTGTGTTTTCAAATATTTGTCAAGATCTTCAACTGAGAGTTCCGTTTTTTGTTGAGGAAACAAAAACGAAATGCTTCCTTTTGGCTTTGGGGAGGGAACAAGGCTCGCCACTCAATTTCTTTGTCAAAAACTTTGCCATGGCCTCATGATAAACAATGTATTTTTCCACAAGATCGGCCTGTTGATCAGAAAGTTTTCCTTGCGAAGATACAAACACTTCAGCCATTCTTGAGTAATATTAGTGTCACTTCCAGCACTGACAGAAGGCATTGAAACATCACTTCCCTGACTCGCCATGTTTTTTAACCACACACAGTTCTCTCTGAAACGTCTTTACAGCCACCGTCGAATGTAAAATGGCGGGCGGCTGTGTATGGTGGGCACAACACAAAGTGCCACGTGATTTAAGCTCGGCACTTGATTTGATAAGAGGCTTAATGCGCAGTAAACATGACTAGAACTGGCAAGCCATCTCGTCATCGGGTGTGCGACGCCGCGTGGTCTCGCAGCAGTTCCCTGCCGCACGAAACCCCTGTAACCTGATACGCCCTGCCACAATCCACGAACCCTGTAGGCCTGCGTGCACAGTGCACAGTGTCTCGGTCAAGCCATACATAATTTCTAGATTTAAGCAGGATTTTTTACTTTATGTTTGTTTAGTATGTTTGTTTGTAGATAATCGTTATTTTTGGTTATTAAAGTCTTACTTGTTCAAAATCTGAAAAGTTTTGTAAATTAGTATTAAAAACGGATAACCCTACACAGTATGTCTGTTTGTAAATAATCGTTATTTTTGGTTATTGAAGTCTTTTAGGCCACTTTCGCCCCAAAAACTTGGTGGAGGAGCAAGTGAGTTAGAATTGGTAAAATGTTGTTCTCTGAAGACCTTTGACTGTTCTTTTCTTTTTTTCACACTCATTGTCAAACCATTCATTGCATTCTTTCCTTCGATTTCCAACCATTCTAATCATACAGGCAGCAGCTCCATACATCGCACGTGAGAAACATATCAACACAGACATTTACATCAAAAGACAGCATGTCCAAGGCATTTTGTAAACATTCCTTAAAGTAATCACTATCAAGTTCATTTTTATAGCATTCCACATTCTCTTCCGACCACACAATTCGTTCTTCTCTTTCTGACGTGGAATAATTTCCTTATTGCCCAGAGTGTTTTCTCCATTTCAGTTCGAAGCGGCAAATGCCAGGAAAATAACCTGTCACCAACACACATAGTGCATTTATCAACCAAACAATCTGAAATAAGAAAATAATCAATCACACTACATCCTTGGTGTGACACAAAAGTAAAATCTCCCTTCCCGATTTCCATTGCAAAATCCATTCAGAATAATAAGATCAAATATAAAGCAAAAGTCCAATAGGGATTTCCCAAAACTATTTATAGTAACATCCTTGGAACACCGCAGGTTAGCACAGTCTTCCTCGCTACATTCCTCCCATCTCAGAAACAAAATCATCCATGTCCTCAGCAACTGGTTGTTCACATCCTGTTCTTGCATTTAAATCTCCCCACACTATCATATACACATCCTCCTCCTGCACAGATTGTAGAATACTTTCTTCTAAGATTAAAATACCGTCTTTTAAATCCGTACTATTGTACAGAGGGCCCCCTTCTGGTACAACATAAGATGCAACTAAAACTACATCCTTATCTGTGTTAAAAACAGTTTTATCCACCTTCAGTACGACAGTATTTACACAGTCAACACGGATTTCTTTCACAAACTGTTTTAAACAATTCCTGACCAATACTAGAACACCCCTGAATTTCTTCCATGTTTAGACAATTTTGTGCAGGGGCAAAGAATTCAAATACTCTGGAAAAACATTATCATAATCATAGAGTAGTCCAAAAAAGTTTCAGTTATGCAAACAAAATGAAACAAATTAACATAATTCATAACATAACATCAGCTAATTTATTGTACAGATTTTCCACGTTGAGAAATGTCCATTCTTTTGGATGGTCAAGCCTGTCCTATTTATTCTGTCTCTTAAGTTTCTGTCAGTGCCACTGCCACGGTTAGCCCAGTGGGTACGAAGCTCTGTCTGTCTGCCAGCCGACCCTCTCCGTGCACCACGTGTCCCGCCTGAGGATGACCCTCTACGTCACGGCGAGAGGAACTCCTGTCACTGCTGTCTGCGCCACCCTGTCTCGCCGTTAGACTTCCCCGCGACACTTAAGGGATTCCCGTGACGTCATCTGTGGCAGAGACGCTGGCAATCCCCGCTGGTAGCTGTTGACCCGTGTCGCTCTCTCCTGCTGTCAGGGACGGGTCGTCCCCCGCCGCTGTCCCCGTCACGCTGCCGCTGATCCTGGCTGGACGGTTACCGCAGAGTGAGGAGGGGAAGGACACCCACTCTCACCACCCTGCTCGTTGTGGGTCGATGTCTCTTTACGACGGGACACGAGCTGTTGATTGCTTGGGGCAGACACACCTGCTGATGGAGACATGTGGTGTTCTGACCAAGTGTCATGTCACGTTGTGGACTTGTGGCAGCACAGCTTTCATCGCCACTTCTCACCACTCAGCATATGTCCGGGGGTCTGGAGTTGGGGGCCAAACCAACTGACCTTTTCTAAAGTAAGCTCTCTTTCCCTCACTTCTGGCTTTTGACACGATCTGGGCCTGCGCTCTTGTCAGGTCATTTGCCATTCTAATTCCCGAGTCGAAAAGCGTTGTCGAGTGTCTCTGTTCATGATTAAAGACATTTTATCTCTCCACCTTCTAAACTTGACGATCATCGGTCTAGATTGGCCTCGCGTGCATAGCCTGTCGGTGCGCTCGCTCAATGTCCTCTTCAGTCCAGTATCTATGCTGATCTACACTGTTCAGAGCATCGACAACTGCCTTGGCACATGCATCGAATGTTTCGTTGGGTTGTTTTCGGGGAATCCGAAAAAAGCGCAATTGTCTCGGCGAGAGAAATTCTCTAGTTTGTCAGTGTCTATTTTTAGTTTCTCAACGTCTTCTTTCATTTCCTTTATCGTTTCTGTCAGTTTATGTGTCTCATCTTCCTGACATCTGACACTTCAAACAGGTGTTGGATATCTGTTGTCATGTCAGTGACCGTCTCTGTCAGCTGCCTCTGCTCAGTTTCCAGTCTGTCACATCGTCTGTTTATCTCCTCACACTGATGCTTTACTTGGTTTAATTCGTCTTTAATTTCGTTAAGATCATTCCTGATAAGCGATGTCTGTAGACTGAACTGGTGCTGTATGGCGTGCATAAGCCTATTAAACATATCTTCCTGATCTATCGGCATGTCAGTCGCCGCTTTTATTTCCTTGTTTTCTTGTCCGTCGGAGTTGGGACCAGGGTTGGTTTTTCAATATCTCCGCTCAGAAGGAGCCTGCGGAACGAGAACCACGGCGTTCACGGCACAAAAAACGAGAGCGAGTGTTTGCACGTGCGTGTCGGCCTGACACACACAGGTGTAGCTACACATCGGAATTTCTGCACATGACCCAGTTCCTTTCATATTTATGTTTTCTTCTAAAAAAAAGATATTCCCTGATGTCAACCCCTCGACCACATTTCTGCAGAAACTGTTAACCAAACCTATGATCACCCAGCTCACTGCAAATGTGACGAGAACATCAGTCGACGTTACCTCTGTGTTCGTGTCAGAGCTGACCTGTTTAAAAACATCAACCTTTTTTCGTGTGCCCTTTGACCTGACGTTCAGCCTACCTCCAAAATTGCCGATAGCAGCCCTCCACGTTACCAAGTCCACCATTGTCCCTTACGACCACTGTCACAGATCACTTACTGTACCACTGCAAAGGATTCCTGTTTGAAATAGTCCAGCACAACTCCACACAGAGCAAAACTCCTCGTACCATTCAGCGGAAGCTGCTAACCGGACGCCATTACTCGTCAAAACCCCCCGGAGAGAGAGAGAGAGAGAGAGAGAGAGAGCTCTGAACTCGTGAACTCGTGACTTTAATTTGAGGCCTCCAGCCCATCCACATGAGACACGTAACATGAAATTGTTTATGCTATTGAAAATGAATGATTTATATAGAAACAATAAACAAGTAGGGTAAGTCTTGCCCCATAAGAAAACCTAACACAGTGTGACTTTTATTCAAGACTGCACAGCCTTTAAACTTGAATAAAGTCAGACAAATACAAAGACAACAATCTAATAGTGGGGAAAAACAAGCGCAGGCCAACACCCCTCCGTCATCACAGTAATGACTTGGCAAAGATTGGAACTTAAGGCGGGGGGGGGGGGGGGGGGGGGGGGGGGGGGGGGGGGGGGGGGGGGGGGGGGGGGGTGGGGGTTGAGGATGAAGAAAATGGGCAACATAAAATTAAGAAAATAAAATTATATAATAAATATGAAAACTCTTCACTAACCTGCATGAGGGAACCATTGTAATCCCTCTTGAAGGCAGATGTATTTGTATTGTCTGCTCCTAGGCCTTTCGTCCGCTGGATCGGACTCATCAGGGAGACACAGCTGATTGTGTATGTGTTCCTGGCGTCAAATACACACCACAGTCCATAATACTGTGGTGTTCTCACTACCAAGGGTTAAAAAAAGAATCCAACAGCACCCCCAAAGCAGCCAGCGAAGGGTAGTAATGAAACAAAGTGTGGGGAGGAAAAAAGTTGCTGAAAACTAAAGAATTGGTGTGGTCTCTATTTGACGCCAGGAGCACAGACACAATTAGCCGTGTCTCCCTGATGTGTCCGATCCAGCTGACGAAAGGCCTAGGAGCAGACAATA